>OZ024835.1:22066694-22321694 GCA_964016985.1 Anodontia alba | reverse complement strand
AGAAGAGTCCACTCAATGTAGATGGGTTAAGAATAGCCCAGTGAGAAAGGTGGTCAATATTTAAATGTACTGACATGTCAAGTTTTTTCCTTTGAAGATATATCTACTCAAAAATGACCTGGGCCTTATGTATAGCCCAAGCCGACACCATCACTGACAATATCACAGTCTTACCTACAAGACCCCTTGTCATCCTGAATAAATTAAGATGGATGCCATGCCCACTTCTACGTCCAGCCAATCAGATTGCTTGATCCAGGTTGTTGATACAAATTCACATACTGAATGACAAACAGTGCAGATCCAGATCAGTCGGCTTCTTCAGAAGCCAACTGATCTGAATCTACATTGTTTGCAAAGGCAGGACATATCTGGGTTCAGCAGGACCAGGGTTAACATTTTTAACTTTATACACTAAAAATAATTTGGGAAATACATGTATGTATCCATTCTAAAATGACAGTGGGTCATGTGTAACCCTGGCTGCAGCCATCAATAACAGTATCAGTCTTATCCCTGTGACCTTGACTTCCATTTTGCCTAACACAATGATAGGTCTAGATAAGAATGGGTATCAGGTAAATATTTTTCTTATTTCTCCATGAAAACATATGTTGTAGGTACTCATTAGAAGCGCCTCTCCGAGTTGCTTCTGATGGGTACCCACAAGATATGTTTTCGTGGAGAAATAAGAAAAATATCAATACTTTTGGATTGAAAAAAAGCATCTTATCAAGACCTGTGGACACATATAGCTGTAAACCATAATAGAATTCGGGAAATATATGTAAAAACTGGTAAAACATAAACTAAATCCATTAACAGGACTTGATAATATACAAGGGTGACAACCTACGTCATAGCAAGGATATCGGAACCACTTGGATAGTCGCCATATTGATGCGAATAAGGTAAATAAATTGCTTCAAACTATGCGTCTACATAACGATTATACAGAAGACATAGTTTAGCTGGTGACAGTAAATATTTTCGCCCCACTGGTGAATGAGTTTTGCCTAGAAACAATGTTAAAGCTTCAAACACTTCAACAAAGTGATTCGTATCGGTACTGTCAACGCATGTTTTGCACTGACGTCGAAAACACTTTTGATCAAAATTACTTTCTGTAGCTATTTTACTCGATTTGCCTGTTGTGATTTGCAAATATTACCTTTGTGGTAAAAGAAGCAATGTTTCTGCACATGATTAAATGTGAGATATTATTTAAAAGCAAAGAAATGCTTTGAACGATGTCGTAAACACGTACGATGGCACCGATCTCGAACACACATATAAACAAAAAAAACTGATACCATGTAAAAAAGCTGTTACTCCCTTTATAAAATCTTTAAGAAACAGGACTGACGCATATGTTTGCTTATTCTTGTCTTGTAGGCCACTCAACCCTGTAGTTCAATGTTTCGTTCGTCTTTTTTGTACATAGTGAACTAATGAAATTCGACTGGTGATTTGGCCCCCGTACGCTCATAAATTAAATTACGTGAAAAAGCTGAGAGTGTGCCTGAATATCAACAAAGCTCACTGTAGATGTTTGGTGAACTTCGTCACAGCTGTCGTCTTTTAGATGATGTTACAGTAGCTCATGCTTTCTCTTTTGTTTCACAGACATTCTGATTAATTATTCTGACTATATAGTAGTACCGCGCCATGCCGACACATTATGTTTGTTTAAACATATTTTATTGGCTAACAAGAGCGAAAGGGTTGGACCATTATGGTTGGAACACGATTATTGTGGCTGATAGGTACTACACTGTTAGCTTCAACGTGTCGTTAACATCCTGTTGTGGTTTTCATTTATTTAAGAACGATATTACCACTTTAGTAGCAGTTGCAACTTACATTACCTTTCATAATTAATCGCCATAAAACTCATTCCCGCTACAATTAACGATTGTGTCGAAGTAACGCGGTAGCATAAGACGGCATTTCAATGACACGTTAATTGCTGTGGCAAAACAGAACACCATAGTTACATTGTATATTAGCCGGACTGCAGGATACAAAGAAGATGATAACTAGCTACACGTCGTTGTGGCCAACAGTGAGAAAACAGTGGGTCAGTAAAAAGGGTTATCAATAACACTTGTTTGTTATCTTACATGTAAATAAGGCACCACGCTATCCTGTAATTTAGTCGTTGGTGGTCATGTCTGTTTGACGCAACCCTCATTTCAATATGACGCTCGTCTTAGCAAATGAATGCTATTCGTCAAAACGATTTCTACATTACGGTTAAACGTTAGAAATCGTCGGAAAATGTGCAGGAAATAGGCATCTACAGGGTGTCTCATAATATCTGATACCATTTTCCGAGGTAGAAATTTTTCCTATGAAAACGCTTTATATATCATTTAAAAGCAGGAATATTTAAGTCCTAAATGGTAGGTATTTAATAACATATATTTTTTCATCTGTTCTAAATTTCCCAAACGTCCGGAATTTTTGCGCATTTTTGAGTAGACGTCAATTTGTGCATATTTTATGTTCATATTATGACTTACATTTCAGACAATCAGTCAATGGTCCACGTACAATAAAGCCATTCCTTTGTATTCTCTGAAATATTTTAGTCCAGCTACTCCAATAGATTGCCTGCAGTTTCCTTACTTCAGTTTTAGGAAAGAAGTTTCGTTTGAAATGGGAGAAGTTCAGAAACGTAAGGCAGGATATTGACGTAAAATGACCAGAAATTGACATCATTTCGAATATGTGCAATATTATTGAACGTCTGAAAATTTTATAAGCGATAAGATATTATCTAGTAATACCTTACCTGAAACACTTATATATACCTGCTGTAAAATTATATAAAACCCGTATACCTCATTTATGTGTACCATCATTATTAGTACAAGTGCAGGTAGAAAATCATTCAAGTTAAAAGCGTGTTTTTCGTGTAATTACACCACAAAACTAATCAATATGATTCATAAATCAACAAGAGATGGATTTTATGTAAGATAACACCCTCGTAACAGTACATTCTCCCCCAATAAAGGCCTCGGCACCGCCTAGGTTTTTATTGCGGAGAATGTACTGTTACTCGGGTATTATCTATTACATATTACATATTACGTGCGTCAACATGTGCTTTCATAAAAATGGTATAACGTCGGTAAATGGTAGCATATATTATGAGACACGACGTTATGACACTACTTAACGCGGCATTCAAGTAATAAGTCACGTTATTATATGCCCCACTTAAAATAAACATTAGTTTTTAGTGAGATAATTTTCTTACCAAGGATAGTGCTGATATGACCTTTTCATGTTTTAACAGTGATGATATTACTTTTGCAGTGACGTCACCGTAACGTTGTCACCATCCAATCAAATTACAAAAATGTATGGTTCGATGTCACATAACGTGAGATGACGTCGTCAGAACGTCACGTGACAGTTTGGTGTATTCTTATGCAAATTAGTTTAAAACGCTTTACTTTTGTTTTAATGATAAATTATTGAAAAAGGTATGTAATAAACAAAATATTTAACAGTGTTTCCTTGATATGAAAATTATTTCACTCAGGAATACTGCGTACTCATTGTTTACCGAATCATCACCACTCGTTCGTGACATTATTTTCATGTCAGGAAAACACAGTTAACAATTTTCTATCTACCAACGTAGTGCGAGTTGGATGGCGCCGCATGCAAACATATACATGTACTGTCCACGTACACAGCAAATACTTTGAAAAACATAAACAAAAACATGCAATATTTCCGTTCTGTATCATGTGAGAATGTAAATATTTGGCTGATTTTACACATATTGCTGCAGATGGGGAACTCATTTATTTTTGCTATGTCATCGCGAATAAATATTTAGTAATTAGCATGCCAAAACCGTGGCGTTCATCAGCGATACAACACGGTAAGCATATTTCTTTAGCAACCTTGCGTGGAATTGGATGAAATCAGGCCACAGTATGAGTAGACAATATATTCACGACATAAAGCTCTATATTTGGCAAGTTGGGACCGGGACGTTTTTGTCTGTTACTCACATGCACCTGTTGGGCTGGAAGAGTATGACCGATATCTGTGCCGTCATGAATGTTTACGATATCAAAATTGGCATTTGAATGCTCTAATCAATTTTCCGTCTGAAAATCATGGTTATGAAATCGAACTAGGGACAACTGTTGACTAAAATAACACAAATATCAGTAATATTGGTGCTATTAGCTGTAAAAATACGTTTTTTGGCAAAAGTGCACACTATATCTCTGCTAAAATCGTCCTCGTGTCTCCCACCTGTTCGACTTTGTCGAGGTGTTTACAAAATCAGCGGCATTTCTGGACTCGATTGTTATATCTGCTGTCCAGGTTTGTTGTCAGGCACCGACTAAACTGTTTAGTTTTGGTATACATTTATTTGTATTATTTTACGAGCGGAAAAACTTACTTTGCATTTCAAATATGGCGGCCGTTAAAATGGTTCCGATATCCGTGCTATGACGTAGGTTGTTACCCCTGAATATATATAACTTCTTAACCTTTCTCATGCTGAATAAATTAAGATGCCATGCCCACTTCTAATTTCTAGCCAATCAGATTACTTGATCCAAGTTTTTGATAGAAATTCACATACTTAATGACAAACAGTGCAGATTCAGATCAGTTGGCTTCTTCAGAAGCCAACTGATCTGGATCTATACTGTTTGCTAAGACAGGACATGACATGATTAGCAAAAGAAGGGTTAAAAACTCTGACTTAAAAACTTTGACAAAAATGGCCACTAATGCTAATGAAGGACAAGTAAATGTGTATACATAAGAATGAAATGTGTAGCTCCAGATAAGAGGGAATACCCACAGAATATTTTTCCTATTTCTCAATAAAAACGTATGTTGTGGGTATTTATTAGAAGCACCTTGGTGAGGCACTTCTAATGAGTACCACAGCATTTGTTTTCATGTAGAAATAAGAAAAATATCAGTATTTTTTGGTTGAAAAAAGCCACTTATATGGAGTTATGGAAATGGACAAATGGAAAAGCAAAAGCTATATACACCTAAGAATAAGAGATTGCTGAGTGCATAAAAATGGTCCAAAAGAAAGTTTCATGGGAAGCTACAGATGGAAGAAAGAGATGGTGGCTTCTAGTTGAATATGGGGGTGGATCTAAGATATTTTGATTATATTTCACTTGTAATCGGAAGAGTATATGTTAACCAAGACAGGAGTACATTTTATTTCTGAATCTATTCAAAGTACGTTTCCTGCTTCTTTTTTTTTATATTCTATTTAATATTTCTTTTTTATCCTTGGAAGAACAGGTTCTGGTACAGAAGTCTAGCATGCATTTCATATAAATTTTACGGACAAGGTTAGGCACATTTTGATTTTCATTCTAACTGAATTAACTTTTGTTTGGAAGTTTCAATACTTTGATTCCAAGAACATGAGCAACAGTTTTTATAAGAGTCAAAAGTTTCATCTAATTTAACCCTTAACTAGCTTACCATATTTACCCTAAATATTGGGACACCTTATCTACTTACCATACTTGCCCTAAAATTTGAAGCAGTCCATTCTATTACCTCCTGATGTGTCTAAAATATTGCTGTATGTATGGCAAACAGGGTAGACCCTGATCAGACGCCGCATTCTGCGGCGTCTGATCTGGGTCTATACTGTTTGCAAAGCCTGTCTGTCCCAATACTTACAGTGGTTCATCCTTTTTTTTTTTTTTTTGAAAACTTAGAAAATATTGATCCGACATCTGCTGAATTTGCTCAGAGAGTTAAAGATTTAAAATGTGTTTTTTACTGTCTCTGAAGTAAGGAATAAATCTGAGAATGATTTTATGGAAGACATTACAAGCTAGAGCGTAACAACTCTATCACAACTTTTCCTCTAACTTAACAAGCAATTCTTTCAGAGTATCATCCAGGCTTCTTAGAGTGGCATCTTGTGCCTTCATTTTCTCCTTCAGTTTTTCATTTTGTTGTTTTAAATTCTGCTGTTCATCTTGAATTTTTTTCAGGTCACTCTGAAAAAAATATAAATAAATAAATGAGGTATATAACTAAATCTTGAGAAATAGTTTAACTCAAAGCACTAAACACAACTGCAGCAAACAACATTTCGATTTTACATTTTGTATTTTTCAGAGAAAATAAGACTTGGTATTTCATGGATATGCTAGACATACAACAATTTGCTTGGCAGATGATTCATAGGAAATGTCAATTCTTATTTTCCTCTGAATAATGATAATTAAAAAAAAAAAAAAAAAAAAAAAATAGAACTAAAACTAGAAATTGTGTTTGTAAAACACTATGCCTCCATCCATATGCTTGCCTCTAAAAATAATATAACAAGAAAAACACCTAGTGGCAAATAAACAGATTTTTCAAGGCAATAGCTTAAACAGTTTTTCAAGAATTCTTGCTTACAGGTTAAAGTGCTAAATTTTTTAATGGGACATAACTGAAAAAAGATTTGATTTTTTTTTTTTAAAAGTTAACAGGTCAGCTACGCATCATCCCCTATCAGCTTGTCAAGTTTCAAGGCAAGAGCTTTAACAGTGTTCGAGAAATCTTGGTTACAAGGTTAAAATGCCCAAATTTTCAAAGGGCCATAACTCAAGAAAAAATTCTAGAATCTTTTCAAAAGTCGATCAGGTCATCTACTCATCATTCCCTATCAGCCTGTCAAGTTTCAAGACTATAGCTCGAATAACTTTTTAGATATCTTCCTTTCAAGGTTAAAATGTCCAAATTTTCAAAGGGCAATATTTCAAGAAAAACTTTTTTCAGAACTTTTTCACAGTTAATCAGGTCATCTACTTATCATCCCCTATCAGCCTGTCAAGTTTCAAGAAAACAGCTCAAATAGGTTTAAGGTTTAAATGATCAAATTTTCAAGGGGCCATAACTCAAAATAAAAAAAAAATTCAGAATTTTTTCAAAAGTTAACCAGGTCATCTGCTCATCATTCCCTATCAGCGTGTCAGGTTTTAAGGCAATACCTTAAACAGTTTTCAAGAAATCTTGCTTACAAAGTTAAAATGCCCAAACTCTTCAAAAGGTCGTAACTCAAGAAAAAAATTCCAGAATCTACTCATCTCCTATCAGCCTGTCAAGTTTCAAGATAACAGCTAGAATGGTTTTTTTTTTTTACTACATTGCTTACAAGGTTTTAATGCCAAAATTTTCAAGGGCAATGACTCATTTTTTTTTATTTTTTTTTTTGAAGGTGGGGGTGGGCGGTTTAGATACCTTGCTTACAAGGTTAAAATGCCTAAGTTTTCAGAGGGCCATAACTAAAGAAAACAATTTCAGAAAATTTTCAAAAGTCAATCAGGTCATCTACTTATTAGCCTTATCACCCTGTGACGTTTCAGAGCAATAGCTAGAACAGTTAATTGCTAACAAGGTTTAAATGCCCAAATTTTCAAAAGGCAATAATTCAAGAAAAAAAATTTTCAGATTTTTTTCAGAAGTTAATCAAGTCATCTACTCATCATCCCCTATCAGCTTGTTAAGTTTCAATATAATAGCTCAAACTGTTTTTGAGATATCTTGCTTACAAGATTTTATTGCAACTTTTTTCAAAGGGGCATAACTCAAGAAAGGGGCATAATCCTGATAAGACAAATCTGATCAAATAAACTAGTTTTCATGAAGACAAATCCGATCAAATAAACTAGTTTTCATGAGGAGTCTATATATGAAATTTAAAAAAATCTAGCATTCAGGGTTTAAAATTTATGCTATGCACAAAAAAAAGTGTAAAAAACGAACAGACTGATGGATAAACAGACATGCTCAAAGCAATATGCCCTCAAACTTCTTTGAAGTTGGGGGCATAATGATGTCCTCTACAATTTTGCTTCTTGTAAATGTTTGGACAGGCAAGCCTGCACAAAGGGGTACAAATCTGGATCAAACTGCAGATTTTTCATCCAGCAACTCCTTATCATACTTGTTCAAATATTTGAAAAAAAAAGTACAATTTACTACCCGATGTTGTGACTAAAAATTACTGGATGAGTGGCAAACAGTGTAGACACTGATAAGATGCATTTGTCATCTAGTTCTACACTGTGCTCAGATCTGTCTGACCAAATACAAATGGTAAATAAGGTAGCTAGGAAGTTCAAAGGAATTGAAACATTTAAGGCAGACAAAGGTGTCAACATCATTTTTTTTTTTCCATTTTGTACAGGATTCATTCTATTAGGAAAGCATTTGCTCCCAGAACAGACCTATAGCAACAGATAAGGCACTTTTTCATCTGAAAAATGCTGATCTTTCTTATTTCACAATAAAAACACATGTTTTGGGTACTCATTAGAAGCGCTTCGGCGAGGCGCTTCTAATGAGTGCCCACAACATATGTACGAGGGATGTTCGAAATGAATTGCTTATTTCTATCTGGAGACTTCAAATTTCAAGTTAGCTTAAAAGTACTCATTTCATGCCCTCGAAGTACTCCCCGTGGCTAGAAATGCAAAGTTTCAGCCGATGTATCCACTTCTTGAAGGCATCACGGTACGCTGATTTGGGCACAGTAATAAGGTACTGATGAATGTCAGATCCAAGTGCTTGTCTGGACTGGTATTTCCGCCAAGCAAGGAATGCTGTCGATTTCGGAAACAAAAAGAAATCACATGGGGCAAGGTCTGGAGAATACAGGGGGTGAGGCAAAACAGTTACTTTTTCTTTCTTCAAAAACGCCGTAACTATTGCGGAGGTATTAGCTGGGGCATTGTCATGTAGAAGACGGACATGTTTAAAACCAGTGCCAGGGCGTCGTTTCTGATAATACTTTTTCAGTTTCTTCAGTACTACGTCTTTGTAGTACTTTCCGGTGATGCTTTTGCCCTTTTTCACTGGCACTTTTATTGCGACTCCTTCACCAGAGAAGAAGATTGCATACAAAACCTTCTTTGTACTCAAAGAATGTTTGGCAATTATTGGGCGTTTGCTATGTTTAGTGGCCCAGATCTTATTGCTAACCTTTCTGACGGGCTCAAAATAATGGACCCAGGTTTCATCACCTGTGACGACATTGGCAAACTGCTTTTTGTCATATTTTGGAAACATTTGAAGCAGCTCTTTGGCCACTTTAACCCGTTGCCTCTTTTGCTCGTCAGTCAACAGATGTGGCACCCATCTAGCAGAAATCTTTCTGACTTTCAAATGCTTCTTCAAAACTAGAGCTGGTGTTTGTAAAACACTATGCCCCCAACTGCCTGACTCTAACACTGTTTGACTCCAACACTGCTTAGCCATGACGGTAACAACAGTACAAATATATGATTTCAATGTTATTTTATCAAAGGGAAATAACTCTAAAATAGGAGATGATTGGGATAAGAAAAAAATATGGATCACCTATTTTTTCATGAGGAATCAAAACATGAAATTTCAAAACATTAGCATACATGGTTCTAAATTTATGCTATACACAATAAAGCAACGACATTAAATGGCCCGAAATTGCGAAGGGCCATAACTCCAACATTTCATTTAATTGGTTCAAAATTTATTCAGGTGATCTCCTCCTCAATCCCAATCAGTATACCAAATATCATGGCTCTAGCTTAAATACTTTTTGAGATATCTTGCTGAAAAAGTCAAAATGCCTAGAACTACAAAGGGCCATAACTACATCAATTTTTCATGGAATTCCCTAAAAACCAAACCAGGTAATCTCCACATCATCCCCAATCAGCATATAATATTTCAAGACCCTAGCTTAAGTGCTTTTCGAGAAATCTTGCTGACAAGGTCAAAATGAGCAGAACTGCAAAGGGCCGTAACTTTATCAATATTTTCATGGAATTCTCTCAAAATATAATCGGGTAATGTACACATCATTCCCACTCATTGTATCGAATTTCAAGAACCCAGCTTAAATACTTTTCAAGATATCTTGCTCACAAGATTTAATTCTGATTTTTTTCAAAGGAGCATAACTTTAAATAAACATGCTAGACAAGAAACAAAATACGGGTCGGCTATTTTTTCATTGGGAACCCAAATATAAAATTTCAAAACCCTAGCGTGCAGGGTTCTTAAGATATGGCATGCACAAAAAAAGCTTGATGAACGGACAAACAGTCGGATGGACAAATGAAGGCAAAATAATATGCCCCATCAATTTCATTCGAAACTGGGGGCATAATCAGGTCATCTACTCATCGCTACCAATCTATTCATCAAGTTTCAAGGCTCCAGCTTCAATAGTTTTTGAGATATTTTGTTCACAAGGGAAACATGCCCAAATTTACAAAGGGCCATTACTTATGAAATATTTTTCAGAATTTACAAAAAAATTAATCAGGTCATCTACTCATCATTACCAATCAATTCACCAAGTTTCAAGTCTCTAGCTCTAATAGTTTTTGAGATATTTTGCTGACAAGATAAAAATGCCCAAAATAACAAAGGGGCATAACTCAAGAAGTATATTTCAAAATTTCTTCAAAAGTTAATCAGGTTGTCTACTCATCACTACCAGTCTATTCATCAAGTGTCAAGGCTCTAGTTCCAACAGTTTTTGAGATATTTTGCTGACAAGGTAAAATTGCCCAAAATTACAAAGGGCCATAACTCATGAAGTATTTTTCAGAATTTCTTCAAAAATTAATCAGGTCATTTACTCATCACTACAAATCCATTTACTAAGTTTCAAGGCTCTAGCTCTAACAGTTGTTGAGATATTTTGTTGACAAGATAAAAATGCCTAAAATTACAAAGGGGCATAACTCAAGAAGTATATTTCAAAATTTCTTCAAAAGTTTATCAGGTTGTCTACTCATCACTACCAGTCTATTCATAAAGTTTCAAGGCTCTAGTTTCAATAGTTTTTGAGATATTTTGCTGACAAGTTAAAAATGCCCTAAATTACAAAGGGCCATAACTCATGAAGTGTTTTTCAGAATTTCTTCAAAAGTTAATCAGGTCATCTACACATCACTACAAATCCATTTACTAAGTTTCTAGGCTCAAGCTCTAACAATTTTTGAGATATTTTGCTGACAAGGTAAAAATGCCCGAAATTACAAAGGGCCATAACTCAAAAGGCATTTTTCAAAATTTCTTCAAAAGTTAATCAGGTTGTCTACTCATCACTACCAGTCTATTCATTAAGTTTCAAGGCTCTAGCTCCAACGGTTTTTGAGATATTTTGCTGACAAGATAAAAATGCCCAAAATTACAAGGGGCCATAACTCATGCAGTATTTTTCAGAATTTCTTCAAAAGTTAATCAGGTCATCTACTCATCACTACAAATCCATTTACTAAGTTTCAAGGCTCTAGCTCTAACAGTTTTTGAGATATTTTGCTGACAAGGTAAAATTGCCCAAAATTACAAAGGGCCATAACTCAAGAAGTATTTTTCAAAATTTCTTCAAAAGTTAATCAGGTTGTCTACTCATCACTACCAGTCTATTCATCAAGTTTCAAGGCTCTAGCTTTAATAGTTTTTGAGATATTTTGCTGACAAGATTGCATCCATATTTATTCAAAGGGCCATAACTCAGAAAAGGGGCATAATCCTGTCAAGAAAAAAAATACGTGTCAGCTATTTTTTCATGAGGAATCCATATATGAAATTTCAAAACAGTAGCATTCACGGTTTTAAAGTTATGCTATGCATCAAAAAGCGTGACGAACGGACAGACGGACGGACGGAAGGACGGACGGACGGACGGACGGACGGACGGACGGACGGACGGACGGACGGACGGACGGACGAACAACCCAGAAGCAATATGCCCCTCCAACTTCTTTGAAGTTGGGGGCATAATAAGGTGAACCGTTGATAGTGATATGCCTACCTTTTGTGCAATATCACGAACTGTAAATCTGGCATCTCCTTCAATGATCTCCTTTATTTTGGAAACGATTTCTTTACGAGATGCAGATTTTGGCCTACCTGATTTCGGTGCATTTTTGATGGACTCTACACCAGACTCAAATTTCTTTTTCCACCGCCAAACTGTGTCATAAGACACACAAGAAGGTCCAAAAGCAGTAGAAATTTCAGTCATCAGGTTCTTCAAAGAATAACCAAGTTTTGAGCGAGCTTTGATGTAAGCCCGTATTTCATCTTTTTTGTCGACGCTTCTACCAACCATTTTTACTGCAGTGGTCAATGACTGCGTGTATTCAAATGGCAAATTTTTTGTCTTACAAGTAGTCTAACATGTACATTTATACACCATTGTGTAGATATTGAATAGCCCTATGCAGGTATGTATTGGTTTTTATCGTGCCCGACGTGGATATCGAGCTAGAGGACAATAAGCAATTCATTTCGAACACCCCTCGTATTCATTGAGAAATAAGAAAAATATTATGTGGATACCCCCTCTTATCTGTAGCTATGAATGAACCCTTTTTAGATGGAGCTTGGCATGTAGTAAAGGCAATGGAAGTCACAAAAGTTGTTTCCCTTTGAGAAAATGATAATCTACCAAGTGCATCCTGCCCACTTAAATGGACTTGTTCAAATAGTATTTAGACAAACAGCCTGCAAAATTAGTACACTCAAAGAGGGTGTCTGAACACTGGCAGATGGATGAATGAATGGATGGATGGATGGATGAATGAATGGATGAATGAATGAATGAATGAATGAATGAATGAATGAATGAATGAATGAATGGATGGATGGATGGATGGATGGATGGATGGATGGATGGATGGATGGATGAATGAATGAATGAATGAATGAATAGATGGATGGATGGATGGATGGATGGATGGATGGATGGATGGATGGATGGATGGATGGACCGACGGATGGATACATGGATGCATGGATGGATGCATGCATGGCTGGATGGTTGGAAGGATGGAAAGACAGACAGATAGAAATAGACAGACCCAGAACAATGGGAACAGTTAGATCAGAGCCTGGACTGTCTATCATTTAGAAGTAAACAAATTTATTTGGCTATCTGGTGATATATTTAGAACACTGGCAGCTGAAAGGCAAGCAGAACAGACCTTAATCGGACAATCATTAGGTTGAATATTTAGTGTAAACATTTGTCCAACACACCTGGTATAAATACAGCATGTTACATACAGAATATTTTTATGAACAGAGAAGATGCTGATCAGGCTATGCAGATGGTCACATCTGCATAGCCTGACAGCATCTTCTCTGTTAATCTTAATCTTCATAGGGTGGCCACCCTCAGTCAGAAACAAAATTCTCTGACTTCACTGACTTTTCCCTGACCAAATTCTATTTTTTCCTGACCAAAATGCTGAAAATTTAAAAGACTTTTTCCTCATCTGGCAGTAGACAAATGATAAACTCTATATTTTAGCACATAAACTATACCACCTTAACTGTCAATTTCAAAAATAGAATGCCTTAAGGTTTATGGGATGGCATACATTTTCTAAAATGAACATTTATTTGTAATAATGCCAAGCCAGCAAAAATATCACTCAAAATGGATAAATATAGCTGCCACAGCACAAATTCTGGCCTAAAATTAGAAAATTCCCTAACTTTTCCCTGATTTTCTTGGTATTTAAAATTTCCGTGACCAGTTTGCAAAATTCCCTGACTTTTCCCCAACCTTAAAGAAAACATACCCCTTGTCATGCTGAATAAATTAAGATGCCACGCCCACTTCTAATTGTCAGCCAATCAGATTACTTGATGCAGATTGTTGAAATACATTCACATATTTAATTACAAACAGTGGAGATCCACATAAACTATACCACCTGAAGAAGCCATCTGATCTGGATCTACACTGTTTGCAAAGGAAGGGCTTATCCAGATTCAGCAGGACTAGGGTTAAATTTCCCTGACTTTACCCTGACCAGTGGCCACCTTGTAAGAGATACAGAAATTAAATCATCGATTATTAGAAAATCTGTAACGATAATCATTTATGTGGAATTTATCGATCGATTAATCGATTATCTGATTAATTGTGCCAGCCTTAGTATTTACTGGGATACCTTATCTACTTACCATACTTGTCCCAAATTTTTCAAAATAGTCCATTCCACTTCCTCTTGCTGTATGTATGGCAACAGAGTAGACCTTGATCAAACACCACGCTCTGCGGCATCTGATCTTAGTCTACACTGTTTTCAATGTCCCAATATTTAGGATTATTATGGTAATCCACAGATTCAGATAAGCTGATTTTTCAACTGATATTTTTCTTAATTCTCTTTAGAAACATGTAGGTTCCCATTAGAAGTGCCTCTGTGAGGTGCTTTGAATGAGTACCTACAACATATTCCACTTCAATTTTTTTAGCTCCTCTACTCTGTTTCTGAACACAACTATCAAGTGTTGGTTTTCATTTTCTTAATTAGAATGTAAGGAACATTTTGATAACAAGATTACTTTGATTTGCTGTTACTTTTTGTTTTTGTCTCTCCAGCGCTTTACATGTTAAGGACTGAACACCGGCGCCATGACATTCATGTTTAGTTTGGCGACTAATTTATAACGTCAGAAGCGCGCATTGGCATGTAAAGAATAAAAAAAAGAAAATTTACTCTTTTTCGTGACTACCAAAAATATTTTCATCTCGTGCAATGAAAATATTTATGGTATTCACCACAAAAAAGTAAATATCTCTATTTACTCTTATCTGAAGCTATGTTATTCTACAGTATATAAATAAAATGTCCTACCATTTCAGGATGCTTGGCTCTTAGGATATTTTCTTTAGTAATACCAAATGACTCCAAACCGATAAAACGGTTCAGATTAAATGGTAAATGCCAAGTTGTGAGCTTAATCCGTTCTTTCATGCTCTCATGTTTCTTTGGACAAAGGCCAACCATAATCACACCCTCTAGATCCAGCACTAAATCAACCTGAAATATACACAAGCCTTGTCATGAAAAATACACAAGGGCCTCATCATGTAAAAGAGGTGCTTACATTTTTATACTCTCCTGGAAAATTCAATGCAGGACAAACTGGCAATATTTTTACAACTTTTTCACAGAAAGGACACAACTTGCATGAAATATCAAACCCTACTCCCGGGAAAAAAAAGTAAAAAAGATTTCAAAATGTCATCTGCTGGAATGGGAGATCTTATCTCCTTACCATAATAGTCATAAAATTTGAGAAAGACCATTTCAGCAAAACATTACAATACCGCAAACAAAAAGTATTGATATTTTCCTTTTTTATTCTGTGAAAACATACAGCAGACTCTCAAGACTCTCATTATCTCGAATTCCAAGGGACTCTCTGAAATACTTCGAGATATCCATACCTCGACATATCAATTTGAAGAATTGAGGAAAAAATAATTCAAACAACCACATTTAACAAACATATATGTAATTGGACTCTTGTAGTTAGAGATATGTTGAAAATATTGTGGAAAAGAGGAGAAATTGCTTCAAAGAAGCAATTTCTCCTCTTTTCCACAATATTTTTTTTTACCTGTTGTTTGATTTTCATGTTTAGGCAGGGACCAAAGTTTCACTTCGAGATAAGCGGTTATTCAAAATAAGCGAGGTTTAGATAACGAGAGTCAACTGTATGTCTAGGTACGCATAAGAAGCATCTTGGCAAAGTACTTCTGATGTGTACCAATGTATGCTTTTGTGAAGAAAGAAGAAAAATATTTATGTATTGCTCCATCTACATTAGAGATATGCAGATTCTGTAATGAACAATTTAATCTCTGATAAGACTGCTGTGATGCTCATGCTAATCTGTGGTATTCTTCACCTGCATAAAGTCAAATCGATAAGAAGGGGTATCTGATAAATATTTCTTGAATACCTGGGCCCAGTTGTTCAAAGCTAACGATGTCGTTAGTTAACGATTCGTTAAAATTTACATCGAGTGATATGCAAATATGCTGAAATTTTTTGCTGAAAAAATGTGAGTAGCTTTTGCAGTGCAAAAGCTACTCACATTTTTTCAGCAAAAAATATCAGAATATTGTGTATTGAATCCGCTAAAACAGTTAACGAAATGACCCTTAACGAGCTCGTTACGCTAACGACGCTTTGAACAACTGGGCCCAGATAAGAAAATCCTGGATTTAACCCTGGGATAGAAATTCTTATCCTACCCGGGTTATCCTACTCAGGGTAAGATAAAAATGGAGAATTCTCACATGTTTGATATGCACTGGTTGAATGGACGTCATATATGCCATCATTAAGGTTTACATCACTGAATGTAATGACGTCACTAAACACCACAGGTATGTCATCACAATATGGAGGATGACAGCAATCGAAGTGACTGCATTATTAAAAATCTACGTTCAGAAATAAAAGGTGTGCAAGAAAAAGAATCTAGCATGGGTGTGAGGGGTTAGTAGAAAAATCAATCCCTCGTGATCACAGTCTGGCATGACTTGACAAGCCTCGTGTTGCCAGACTGTGATCCTCTGGAAGGATTTTTCTATCTACCCCTCACACCCATGATAGATCCTTATATTTTCTACAAAAACACATGTTGTGATACTCAATAATGCATCTCTGAAAGGCACTGCTGATGAGAACTCACAACATGTTTTCAAGGACAAATTAGAAAACTATCAATACATTTTGGTTGAAAAAAGATGCTTTATTTGGAACTACCGTATTCGACCTAATTACCGCACTTTGCGCTTAGATTTTTCAAATTACTGAACAAACTTGTAGTAAAATATCAACCTAATAAGAGTACTCTTTAAAGAAAGATCAGCAGAGGACTTAATGAGGAGCATATTAAATGATGCTTTTGCAGTATTATTTTCTAATTTTTTTATAAACACATATGTTATGGGAACTCGTTTGAATTGCCTCGACTTGTCGAGGCAATTCAAATGAGTTCCCACAACATATGTTTTTATAAAGAAGTAGATAAAAGTAAACTGACTGTAATCTAAATGCTACGTAATTGCTTTACTATGCACTTATAGGAGCATGTGCGGTAATTAGGCTGAATACGGTATGTTAGTTCAAACTGACAATCATCTATACCGCATTTATTCTAAGTATTGGGACACCTTAGCTATTTACCATACTTGTCCTAAAATCTGAAATAGTCCATTCTACTACCTCTTGATGAGTCTAAAATAGTGTTGTACACATAGCAAAAAGTGCAGACACAGATTAGACGCTGCATTCCGCAGCGTCTGATCTGGGTCTACACTGTTTGCAAAAGCCTACCTGCCCCAATACTTATGGTTATTAGGGTAATCAAACCTGTCTTAAGAAAGCATCTAAGGGATAAGCAAAATGTGGTTGCTGAAGACATGTGCTAGTTGAATACAGGTAACTTAAACATGGCCTCTTAATAGACAATGATTGCTTAATACAGGTGACCTTTAAGACAGGTTTGACACCTGCATTTGTTATCTTTTTAACCTGGCTTTGTCCTATATCTCCTTGATATCATCAATGGTCAGATAAGAGATTCATCACCAGGATTATCATAATCACAACACATCGGTCGACACATTTCTCACATAAAGTTCTAGACTGTATAAAGTCAAGGGAGGAAATCTACATCATTTCAAACAGTGAAAAAGACTATAGATTTTTGCAAAAACAGCCCTTTCAAACCGGTTAGTTGTTTTTGTCATTATTTTTGATGGTAAGATGAAAATGAGAATAAGCTAAGCGTATGCAACCAAGACGAAAGCACTTATATTTACAGATTTGCTGAAGTGCCTTATTATCATCATTGAGAACACTCAAGCACAATATTTTGATAACCTTACAAGAAATTGTACCCAAGTGTTCTCAACAAGGACAATACACTCATGCATCAAGTTTGCCAATATAAATGCCTTGTTTCTTGCTATATACGCTGAGCCTATCCTGGTTTTTGTCAGAAACACTAAATAGCAAACGAGCACAACTTAACGTTTGTAGGAGCCCTTTTCGCAATGATCTATAGTCGTTTTCATGATATATATGATGTAGGTTATACACTTTGAAAGTACTGACATTTTTCTTAATTCTCCATGAAAACATATGTTGTGGGTACTCATTAGACGTGCCTCACCAAGGCACTTCATTATGAGTACCACAACATGTTTTTTGTGGTGAAATAAGAAAAATATCAGTACTTTTTGGTTAAAAAAAGGTGCCTTATCGGACAATTAAAGTACTGAGGGGTTGCCTTTAGGGGTAGGAGCAATTATAAGGACCAATGATATCAACAAAAGCAAGTCGATGGCATGCCATCGCATATCCCCGCACCAGCCCCATCGCATATCTCCGTGTACATAAATATTCCTAATGCCTCCCTCCAGTCCTCATCCATAGGGCTATTACCTGTGACAGTTTTAAGGTTTTAGCCCAAAAAGCCTAGGAGTTGTGTGACAATAAAAAACCAGAATTCCGAGAATCAGATGTGTCACCTGCTTAAAGCGCCAACCATTTGATATGAAAAAAGAAAAAAATACTGCTCCTTATTATCACTCCTTATAATTGCTCCTATCCCTAAAGGCAACCCCTCACTAGTTCGTCTAAATTTTATTAAACAAGTCAATAAAGGGCTATAATTCGACCAAAATTTTTTGGATGATTACAAAAATCAAACTTGAACTCTATGCTATAATGATATACCATTCTGCAATCTTCGAACAAAATGAATGTATTATGAAAATACGCCTATTCAAATATATAGAAAATTTTACCTCCAAAAACTGAAAATTTTCAGATAAAAAACTGATATTTTTCATATTTCTGCTCAAAACACAGATTGTGGGTACTCGTTAGAACCGCCTCGCCGAGGCAGTTCTAACGAGTACCCACAATCTATGTTTTTGAGCAGAAATAAGAAAAATAATGTATACCCCTCTAAACCCCAGTTTTACTATATAAAAGTGGGGTTTAAGGGGGTCAAAATTATGTAGGCATGTTTTCGTTATGCATCCCTTTAAAAGTTATTGAGGGAAAGCAATATCCTTACCTTGTATTTTACCGCACCAACAAAAACTAAGTCGAAAATGGGCCAAAATTTTGCTGATAAACACCAATATCTTATTAGACCCATATTTTACAATGATATATCCTTCTGCAAACTTTCAATAAAATCAATGCATCCCTGCAAAAGTTATTGAGTGGAAACCAAATTCAACATACCAAGAAAACTAAGTTGAGAAAGGGCCATAATCCAGCCAAAATTATGCAGATGATTACTAATATCAACCTTGACCTGTATTTTACAATGATATATCCTTCGAACTTTCAATAAAATCAATGCAGCTATGCAAAAGTTTTTGATCGGGAACCAATATCAACACACCAACAAAAACTAAGTTAAAAAAAAGGGCCATAACTCAGCCAAAATTTGGCAGATCATTACCAATATCGAACCTGACCTGTATTTAACAGTGATATAAAGTTCTGCAAAGTTTGAATGAAATCAATGCATCCCTTCAAAAGTTACTGAGCAGAAACAAACAACGAAAACTAAGTCAAAAAAAGGGCAATAACTCAGCCAAAATTTGGCGTATGATTACCAATATCAAACTTGACCTGTATTTTATAGTGATATAAAGTTCTGCAAAATTTGAATGAAATCAATACATCCCTTCAAAAGTTACTGAACGGAATGGAAAAGTGTGTTGACGACACCGCCGCTGCCTCCTACAACAAAGCAGACGGAAAACATGATCCCTATGTGTCTGCCATGCTACACAGGTGCACAAAAAGGACCCAAAATCTACTTTTTGACCTCTGGTGACCCCTATACATGTCCCCAGGGCAAAATTTTTGCACCATTGTATTCTACTCTTCATTACCTTTGATTTGATATGCAACATGACTATGTTTGTACAAAACGGATTTTGGACCCTTCAGGGCCACAGCCCCCTGGCCCTGCCCCCCAGGGGTTACAGCAAAATTTGGAATGTGTTCCTTCAGTCCTCATCTATAGAGCTATCCCCTGTGAAAATTTCGAGATTCTAGCTTAAATGGTCTAGGAGCAATGGTGTGACATTACAGACGGACATACAGACGGACGGACATGGGGTATCACAAAATCCCCACGTGGGGATAATAATCTATATCTGCAACTGTATTTACTCACCTGCATTTGTAACCTTTTCAACCTGGCTTTGTCCTGTATCTCCTTGATATCATCAACTGCCAGGCCAACCAGGAGATTCATCACCAGGATTGTCATGATCACCACGAAACATATGAATAATATATACGAAGCTGCCACATTGTTCAGCTCGCCGTCGACAAAATTGTCGCCAAAGTCTAACTCTCCGATCATCATCACCGATGTTTTCACAAAGCCAATCCAGAAATTTTCGTATGCTGACTGTAAGAGAGTAAACATTTAATTTATATCATAATTATAGATATTAAGAACCAAACTTATCTTAAATTTTGACAAGTCTTTTTGACTACCATATTTTCTCGGACTATCGGGACATATTAACTCAATGACATATCTGTTCTGAAACTGAAACAAGACCATTTTACTATCTGTTGATATGACTAACATGTTGCTGGATGAGTGGCAAACAGTGTAGACCCTGATCAGATGCTGCATTCTGCAGCATCTGATCAGGGTCTACACTGTTTGCTCAGACCGCCCTGTCCCAATACTTAGGGTTATTATGGTGTTTTTCTACAACCGGCTGGCTAAATGGTAAACTGTGCAGGCTTTGATAAAGCTGGTCTACATGAGAACCCTAGATAAGAGGAATAACCAACACATTTTATTGTCTGCACTTAACTACTGTCAGTGAACTACTGCTGATGGCTTTCCTACTACTTCTAGCATAGATTTAGACCAGACTGTGCGTGTGGGTAGGCTGATGTGATTTGTAGCTTGAAGCCTTTTACTTTCTGGAGATGTTGTGCCTCTGTTTTAGTTTAGACCCAAGTAAGAATGTTTGCATAGTTATGAATCTTGCACAAAATGTTTGTTTCTTTGTTAAAAATATTTTTCAATCACTTCAAGATACTTTGTATCAATTGATTTTGATCCATTTTGTCACCTTTTGCTATGAAAAAAGCATGAGAAAGCCTACTTTATGCCTCTGTGAACAACAAAGGTGCAGATCAGCCTGTGCTGAAAATGAGAGTCAACTGTAATTATTTTATCCTGTTTCAATTCTTAAAAAAATTTATGGGGAAAAAATGAAGTTTTTTAAAAGTAAAACATATTTTAACGAGTAATACTTAACCTATAGATAATGTGCTATTCTCTTCTGTTTTCACACCTTCCACAGAAAAAACGACCTTTCAGTCTTTAATTAAAGTCTTAAACCAGAAGGTCCCTTAGGCAGTTACCTGTGTGACGTAACTCTTCCCGCTCAATTGACCACGTGTCAGTTTCTTTTATGTGTAAAACAATAGACACAATTAGGAGAGATAAGCGAGGGTGGGCGGAGGGAGATAATTGATTATCTATAGGTTAAGTATTACTCGTTAAAATATGTTTTACTTTTAAAAAACTTCATTTTAACTTCATAATACATTAACCTATAGATAATGTGCTAGAATTTGCAGAATAGGAGGGAGGTGCTCTCCTAATTCTAACACCAATAATATCTCACCACTTCTGGTTAAGACTCAGGAAACTCAAAGGAATCAGATACATTCTAATTCTATATTTAATAGAAAGAATGATCTAGATTCACAAAATAGCATATCTTTAAGGTGTTATGATCTAACAACCTTATATATATTAGTAGACTCTAGAGGAAGCCAGTTCTTAAGTCTCAGAGACCTAACATTGGCCCCCCCCCCCCCCACCTCTTTTTTTTCTTTTTGGGAAACAACAATTGGCTTCAAAAAGAAAAGGGAGTCACTGAGACATAACATAAATATTCCATCACAAAGTAAGCTAGGAATATAGAAATATTTTCAAAACAAAATTTGTAAAACAAAAAGCCAAGACCATACACTGTAAGTAGTCTATGTAGGGTCTTGAATAAATAAGGAAAAGTCTACTCGGTGGAGTTTCCTATAGATAACTGACATATGTAGATATTTTGGATAAAATTCTAGATATGTGAAGCTATGTAATTGTAATAGTCTAAGCTATTAGAATTATAAACTAATTAGATTCTGTTAATTGGAGCGACAGGACAGTTTCCGATGAACAGACACAGACTTAAAATAACCATAATATGTAATTATTTCCCTTTGATCAAATTAAAGAAGTGGAGATAATAAAAGTAGATGGAGTTAACTTAACTATAGCTAAGTTATCCATCAGAAGAAAAAGGTATAGACAAACATAATGGTTAAAACTATTGCTAGACTAATTGTATTACGAATTTTTAGTCAAGCAATAAAATAATACAGAGTTTGCATATAACTGCTGGGAAGAAAAAACAACCTAAACCATTGATAATTAGTTTTGTCATAGACATATAAAAGCGTTTGATGTCCTGACTAAAAAATAAAGAATAAACTGTCAACATCATAACTTAAGAGTTTGACAGAGAATAAGAGAGATAAGAATAAGGTTGATCGCAGCAAACTGTATGACGGTCATAGTTTGGCTAAATCTTACCGTATTGATAAGATTAAGCAATAATAAATAAGCTGGATAGAATCTTTCTATACCAGAAGATTGCCATGAAAAGTACTCCTGAGTAAATAATCATGGAAATCAAGAAATGTTAAAAAATCCACTTTGATACGAATCAAAATGTTCATAAAAAGAGAAGGACTCAGAGAAAAAGTAATAGTGTGATAATCTCTGAAGAAAGATTATACAATAATACTGATTAATAATCTCAAAAAACACTTAATTTATAAGTTAAGAGATAGTATTACTATTCTATACGCATATTTAAGAATAGTAAGAAATATATTAATACTAAATTAAAATTATACTACTGAACAAAATTCCCACTATAAATAATAGGTTAAGCATAACTATTTATTAAGCAAGGAATTATTAAACATATAACTCTCTATAAAATTACTGCTCGGAAATTTTGATACGAATCAAAATGTTCATAAAAAGAGAAGGACTCAGAGAAAAAGTAATAGTGTGATAATCTCTGAAGAAAGATTATACAATAATACTGATTAATAATCTCAAAAAACACTTAATTTATAAGTTAAGAGATAGTATTACTATTCTATACGCATATTTAAGAATAGTAAGAAATATATTAATACTAAATTAAAATTATACTACTGAACAAAATTCCCACTATAAATAATAGGTTAAGCATAACTATTTATTAAGCAAGGAATTATTAAACATATAACTCTCTATAAAATTACTGCCCGGAAATTTTATAGATAAACATTCAATCAAATTTTTAGAATTGAATATTAATAGAATAAAATCTATGTCTGCATAATTGGTAATTCCTGAAATATCAAATTACGTACTCGCAAATGAGTTCAGGAAGAAAATACATATATATACTCTCGAGATCTATGTGTAAACCATAGAGAGTAATAATATTATAACCGCGATCCCTGACGGAAGGGTAAAAACATGTATATGAAAGAGATAATAATTAATTTAACGTCATATAGGTTTAAGATAAAATTTGTTTAATCTTTAAGTAGAAAAGGAGTACTTAGTCATTAAAATTTTGTATGATTGAAATAGAGATAATGGGATCTAAAAGGATGTATCTCCATGAACTGAATCGAAGGATAATATCTATTCTAAAAAACTAGGGCTTGTTTTAGGCTTAGTTTAACAAGTGTAGAATTGAATTATTTCCAAGTATTCATGAAGCCGTTTTGCTCTGAATACTGAGAAAAATGTTAAAATATTGTTTAGGAAATAAAAAAGTGACTGTTCCACTATGTTAGCTAGATTTAAACCTGGAACGTAGCGAGAAGGTCAATCTAATTTAAAAGTAAGATGAGAAAAATAAATAATGAAGATAGATATATAAATATCGGAATAATATATTATCTCCAACAATTATCAAATAATCTGAATGTTTAAAAGCATAAATACTACTCGAAAGTTTATTTACCGAATGTATAATCGGAGAAAACTTTCAGTATGTTCAAAAACGTATCACAAAAGTAAGATCTGACCAGGAACGTAGATGCAGCACTTACTAAGTTGTGAAGTTAATATAAACATATTTTATATTATAAACTGAAGCAGTGCATTTCAAAATCATCGACGTCTTGAAATGACTTATTGTGTGGAAAAATAAATAAATATCCAGTTTCGGAAAAGATATTTATCTATATATATAGACCATTTTTGATGCGGACTGGAAATCAAGATATTAATCTTTGCATTATTCGCAAACTGAACTTGAACTCTTAGCGAGAATTACTATGATCCCTTTAACGAATGTAAACATAAAGGAGGGGTAAAGAGATAATTAAGAGTGTCTTAATTCTTTACCGGCTCGTAATTAAGGATGTTTTCCCTTTTGTCTAAGCCTAGACTATAGATTGATTAATATAAATATAATAATATCTGCTATTATGAGGTAAACTCTCGTTAATTAACCTCTAAGCATATATCAAAAATATATATCAACATAATCTAGAGCTTCGGTAAGTTTAGAGGAAGGAAATGATTGACTTTGGCAGTTTCTGAATAGTTACAAAGTCAATAAAACAAAATATCAGAAGGAAAGTATTGTATATAATATCTAATTTAGGCAATAATAATCTGCCACGTACTGAATAATTAATGCCTTTACTAAATATGTATCCATTGTCAATACCAAAGTGCAAGAAAATTTTGATTGACATGGACTCTAGTTATAAATAAAATATTAGAGGTATAGAGCTAGTCGAAGCAAAACTATTCCTCAATAAGATAAAGTAGACCTATAATATACGAGGATTAATTGCGTCTAGAAATTATAATCATAATAAAATTATTATTCCAATATGAAGAATCTTCGGCGTAATAGATTCTTACTGAGGCAAAAATATCTGGTATATTGCTATCGTAGTCTTAAATGATCCAGAAGAAAAAATAAAACAGGCAAAGTAAAGAACGTATCGAATTATATCTATGCCTAAATATAAGATTTTTTTCTTATTTATTATTTTATAGCAGAGTTTAGACAGAGCATGACTGACCTAGACTCTTATATAATCAATCAAAAGATAGTATAAAATAGAATAATAGCTTATCGGATCAACTATTTTCCATGTAGAAAAGGCAAAAGGAAAATATGTACCTCAACTAGAATTTTAAATCGTAGTAATCTAGAGAGGTAGCGAATAAATAAATAAACTGTTAATTTATTTATCTGGTTGGTGTAAATTTCCGATACCTTAAGAATGAAAAATTGTTAGAAAGTAGAAAAGATCGATTGCTACTTTCTCGTCAATTTACTCCTTAGATTACATGCTGATTACATATCGGAGCATGTAGAAGAAAAACAGGGGAGGAAAGAAGAAAATTTTTTATAGATTTCGTGTATATTTTTCTTCTTATAAATAACGATAGTTTTATAGTTCACCTTTGCCCTAGAGCCGAATAAGGTGAATATGTAAGAAGTTAATCTCTTTGTAGCGAATAAAAGAGATATAATTATAGCTGGAAGTATCTTCTACACTTAGTGAATGAATTGCGAATTTGATCGTAACCGATAATTCTTAATTCATTTTCAATAATAAATATATATATAGAATTTAAGTCAAGTTCAAAAGTGACTGGACAGAATTCAACAATATAAATGGCTACTAGGTATTAGAACCCATCGCTGTCATTCAATAACCTATAATCCAAGACTATACATGTCTATAGTGGTTATTAAATAAATATATGTTGAGCGAGTACTAGTGACTACTACTCGGACACTAGTAATCCGACACAAAGTCTACTAAACTACTGCCCGGTGGAATTTCGTTAGAATGACCTGGCACTACTCTACGAAGTGGCTCCCGATGAAATTTTCGTTAGAGCCGGAATTTAACCGTTTTCTAGTGAATTAAAGAGATAAAACATAATTTGAATGACCTGGCACTAGTCTACGAACTGCTGCCCGGTAAGAATTTTGTTATAGTCGGAAGTTTAACTCTTTCTAGCGGATAAAAGAGATAAAACATAAGTTCATTTAAAATATTAATGGAATTACACACCTATAATAAGTCAATGGAATATTAAAGATTCTAGTCTGATTCGGGAAAGACTGTACAGAATTTTTTGTATAAAAAGTTATTATGTATTTCACTTAATAACCTATATCCATTGACTTAAACGTGAATGGAGCTCTATGAACGATAATAGATTGTTCGGGAATTAGTGATCATTATTTTGACACTAGTTACCCGACACAATGACCGGACACTAGTATTCGTAACTGTTGCCCGGTAAAGTTACAAGTAATTTGACAAATTGATCGGATAGTAGTATTCGTAACTCTAGTCCGATGAAAAAGGGAGATTATATATGAAAACTGAGCGGGCACAAGTATTCGAAACTTTTTCCCGAAGATAATTAATTATTAGGCAAAAATTGACCAGACACTTTCTGTAAAAGTTTGCCTGGTGAAAAATCAGAAATAATATAATAATATGACCGGGTATAAGTATCAGAAATATTACTGATACTTTGCCCAGTGAAAAAATTTTTTAATAATTAGACATAATGACCGGAAGTTAGTATACGTGACTATTTTGTCCGGTGAAATATGTCAAAAACTAAGTCTTTCCAGAAAATAATTAAATTATTGACTGGAGACTAGTTGACTGGTGCCTGGTTGATCGGTGACTGGTGACTGGTGACTGGTGCCTGGTTGACTGGCACCTGGATGACTGATGACTGGTGCCTGGTTGACTGGCACCTGATTGACTGGTGACTGGTGAAGCTGATTGACTGGTGCCTGGTTGACTGGTGACTGGTGACTGGATGACTGGTGACTGGTGGACTTAGACTTTATCGGATACTAAGTACCCAAAGATGCCACCTTGATGGGTCTTACCCTGGCAGTATAGCCATATTGGGTGGTGCTCCTATCAGTAAAGAATTGTCTTATAACCCATCAAGGGTTGACAAGTTCTTTACAATCAGCTTCTCCACCATGAGAATCTTTAGCCAACTGAAGATCTCTGCAAACAAAAGTCCAGGAAAAACATATCGTAATTGCTGAATAACCTGGAACGAAAAGAACAAAAATATTCTGCATATATAAACACGACTATCGAACCGATCGCGCACGAGCGTTGTGCCGAATAGCGAGAGTCGCGAAAACGCATGTGGAAAAAGACCAGTCAAAAAATACATGAAATCGAAAATTGAAAATTTTAAATAATAACACAGAAAGTGAAAGGAGTGATAAATAAACAAAAGAAAACACAAGGATACATAAATTTATCCGTGAGGAAAGAAATAATCAAAATTTCTATCACATGTAAATAATCCTTGTTGAATTTCTTTGTCCACAGAAAAGAAACTGACACGTGGTCAATTGAGCGGGAAAAGTTACGTCACACAGGTAACTGCCTAAGGGACCTTCTGGTTTAAGACTTTAATTAACGACTGAAAGGTCGTTTTTTCTGTGGAAGGTGTGAAAACAGAAGAGAATAGCACATTATCTATAGGTTAATGTATCATGAAGTTAAAATACACTTTCATGGGAGATAGTTTATAAATCATTTGTCATTCCCAAAGTACAGGGGCTGAGAACTTTTTTATCGCCCCTTGTATATGTAGCTATATAACTGAAGGGTTCACTGCATTGATATCGTTGAATATTACCCTGCAAGTTCGCATCCTTTGATATCCCAAGTTGGGACAATATACACTAATATCAGTGCAACTAGAAATGTGTTTGTAAAACACTTGGCCCTAAACAATATGCTTGTCCCTACAAGATGTCAAAGTTGAAAAGCGGCATAGCTTTCACAAAATTAAAGGGAAACACTCACAAAATACAAAATATGTCTGATGTTCAAGATATTTTCAAACTGAAAGTTTTGGTGCAAATTTTATCAAACTCCATCAAGAAATGAGGAAATTATTGGAGTTTTTAGCTTTTGTAATTGTCAACATGGGTGCCTCCATTTTGAATATTTAATGAGGGACTGAAAAATTCTAAAATGATAATAAAACTATCTGTTATACAGAAAACAATGCAATATAAGGGAAAATAAGTTGCTGTTATGCCAAAGAAGACATACGCAGAAAGATAGCATTTGATGTTTTTGCATTTATTATATTATATTTAATTAGGAGCAAATGACGTCACAAACTCACAACAATGGTGGCACTCTGACAGACTTGTTTGAAATCTTCAAATTCCCATAACTTTCTTGATTTTCAACCAATTGTGATGAAATTTGCATCAATTTTCTCAGCTAATGAAAGTCTTTAACTTTAATTAGATAATTAAATTTGCGAGTGTTTTCCTTTAATCTGATATTTTTTCAAAAGTTCATCAAGTGATCTACTCCTCATCCCCAGTAAGCTTACCAAGTTTCAAGGTCCCAGCTCAAAGAGTTATTGAGATATCTTGCTGATTTGAAAAGCATGAAGAAGGGAGGAACAACCCAAAAGCAATATGCCCCTCCAACTTCCTGCGGAGGTATAATTGCCCTATAATATGAATAAGCTACTTACTGCATTCCTCATTTCCGAGTAGAATCCCAATGCAAATGCAATGATAAACAATACATAGACAATGAAGAATTCGAGAAATGTCGAGAGAATATCTTTGAACATCATGATGTAGATACCAACTGTTGGAAACTTCTGGATGTACAAAGCTAGGTTTATCCATCCAAAAAACAATGCGGCTGTTCCAAATGACCATTGCCATTCCTGTAATGGACATAAACTGCTAGTGGCAATGCTTCAAAGAAGGTACTATTTCCACCAAAAAGTATTGATATTTTTCTCTACAAATGCATAATTACAGTCGACTCTCGTTATCTCGAACTCAAAGGGACTCTCTGAAATACTTCGAGATATCCGTAGTTCGACATATCAGGTTTGCAGAATTGAGGAAAAAATAATTTGATTAGCCACATTTAACAAACTGATAGGTAATTGGACTTTTGAAGTTAGAGATATATTGAAAATATTGTGGAAAAGAGGAGAAATTGCTCCTTAGGAGCAATTTCTCCTCTTTTCTACAATATTTTCCATCTGTTGTTAGGTTTTCATGTATAGGCAGGGACCAGATTTTCACTTCGAGACAAGCGGTTATTCGAGATAAGCGAGGTCGAGATAACGAGAGTCAACTGTATGTCATTGTACTCATTAGATTTGCCTAGCACAGGTCTAGATAAGAGTGGGTATCAGGTAAACATCTTTCTTACTTCTTCACAAAAACTTGGTGTAGGTGAGGTGCTTCTAATAAGTACCCACAACATATGTTTTCTTGGAAATTTGATTGACTGTGTTGGGGTTTAATGACACGTCAACCCTTGTTGGTCATTTTGTGTCATCTCCCAGAGCAAGGGAGAAAAGAGATAGAAGAGATATTAGAAGAGATGAAAGAAAGGGACAGGGAAGAAAGAGGAACAGGAATGAAAGTTAAGAAACCGAATAAATAACAAGAGGACCATGATGGTCTATATTGCGTCCCTGAGCAAACAGCTTTGCATACTTACTGTTGAAGTTTCAGCTAATTTCACTGCTCTAAGATTTTTGTATAAATTTTATAGCTGTGCTCCCCAGCGGCCATGTTTTTTTTTCATGCATCATGATGGCTTGAACTGAATCTTGAAAGAGGATCACCAAAGGAACATTTCTGCTAAGTTATATTGAAATTGGTCCAGTGGTTTCTGACAAAAAGATTTTTAAAATGTTTTATATAGCTATATAGGGAAAATAAGCCCCACCCCCTAACGGCCATGTTTTTTGAAGAATCATGACTGCTTGAACAAACTTGGTAGAGGGTCACCATAGGAACATTCCTGCCAAGTTATACTGAAATCCGTCAGGTAGTTTCTGACAAGAAGAATTTTAAAGTTTTCTATATAGATATATACGAAAATAAGCCCCGCCCCCTGGCGGCCACGTTTTTTTGATGAATCATGACGACTTGAACAATCTTGGTAGAGGGTTACAAAAGAAACATTCCTGCAATGTTATACTGAAATCGGTCCAGTGGTTTCTGACAAGAAGATCATTAAAATTTTCTATATAGATATATAGGGAAAATAAGCCCGTCCCCTAGCGGCCATGTTTTTGACAAATCATGATGGCTTAAACAATCTTGGTAGAGGATCACCAAGGAAACATTTTTGCCAAGTTATATAGAAATCGGTCCAGTGATTTCTGACATGAAGATTTTTAAAATTTTCTATATAGATATATAGGGAAAATAAGCCCCGCCCCCAGGCAGCCATGTTTTTTGACAAATCATGATGGCTTGAACAATCTTGGTAGAAGGTTACAAAAGAAACATTCCTGCCCTGTTATATTGAAATCAGTCCAGTGGTTTCTGACAAGAAGATTTTTAAAGTTTTCTATATAGATATATAGGGAAAATAAGCCCCGCACCCCGGCGGCCATGTTTTTTGTCGAATTTAAATGGCTTGAACAATCTTGGTAGAGAATCACCAAGGAACATTTCTGCAAAATTATATTGAAATCGGTCCAGTGATTTCTGACAAGAAGATTTTTAAAGTTTTCTATATAGATATATAGGGAAAATAAGCCTCGCCCCCTGGCGGCCATGTTTTTTGATGACTCCAAATGCTTGAACAATCTTGGCAGAGGATTACCAAAGGAACACTCCTCAAAAGTATATTGAAATTGGTCCAGTGGTTTCTGACAAGAAGATTTTTAAAGTTTTCTATATAGATATATAGGGAAAATAAACCCCGCCCACTGGTGGCCATGTTTTTAGACGAATCCAAATGGCTCAAACAATCGTGGTAAAGGATCACCAAAGGAACATTTCTGCAAAATTATATTGAAATCGGTCCAGTGATTTCTGACAAGAAGATTTTTAAAGTTTTCTATATAGATACATAGGGAAAATAAGCTCCCCCCACCCCCCCCCCCCCCTCCCCCGCAGCCTTTTTTTTTTATGATGAATCCAAATGGTTTGAACAATCTTGGTAGAAAATCACCAACGGAACATTTCTGCAAAATTATATTGAAATTGGTCCAGTGGTTTCTGACAAGAAGATTTTTAAAGTTTTCTACATAGATATAGGGAAAATAAGCTCTGCCCCCTGGCGGCCATGTTTTTTGATGACTCCAAATGGCTTGAACAATCTTGGTAGGGGATTATATTAAATTTCGGTCCAGTGGTTTCTGACACGAAGATTTTTTGAAGTTTTTTAAAGTTTTTTATATAGATATTTAGGGAAAATAAACCCCACCCCCTGGCGGCCATGTTTTTTAACGAATCCAAATGGCTCGAACAATCGAATATAGATATAAATAGGGAAAATAAGTTCCACCCCCTGGTGGCCATTTTTTTTTTAAGAATCCAAATGGCTTGAACAATCTTGGTAGAGAATCAGCAAAGGAACATTTCTGCAAAATTATATTGAAATCTGTCCAGTGGTTTCTGACAAGAAGATTTTTAAAGTTTTCTATATAGATATATAGGGAAAATAAGCCCCATCCCCCTGGCGGCCATGTTTTCGCCGAATCCAAATGGCTTGAACAATCTTGGTAGAGGATCACCAAGGAACACTTCTGCAAAATTATATTGAAATTGGTCCAGTGGTTTCTGACAAGAAGATTTTTAAAGTTTTCTATATAGATATATAGGGAAAATAAGCCCCTCTCCCCTCCCTCCCCCCCCTCCCCCCCACTCCCTGGCAGCCATGTTTTTTGATGAATCCAAATGGCTGGAGCATTCTTGGTAGAGGATCACCTAAGGAACATTTTTGCAAAATTATACTGAAATCGGTCCAGTGGCTTCTGACAAGAAGATTTTTAAAGTTTTCTGTACAGATATATAGGGAAAATAAGCCCCGCCCCCTGGAGGCTATGTTTTTTGACGAATCCAAATGGCTTGAACAGTCTTGGTAGAGGATCACCAAAGGAACATTTCTGCAAAATTATATTGAAATCAGTCCAGTGGTTTCTGACAAGAAGATTTTTTAAGTTTTTAGTTAAAAAATCTATTTTTAGCTCCTGTGACCTAGATATGCAATGGACCAGAACCATTTGAACAATTTTAAAAGAGGACCAACCAAGGATCATTCCTGTGAAGTTTGGTCAAAATCCAATCAGTGGTTTAGGAGAAGATGTTGTTTAAAGATTGTGGACGGACGGACGGACAGACGGACGGACGGACGGACAATGATGACCACGGCGGATGGTGAGTGATCACAATAGCTCACCTTGAGCCTTCGGCTCAGGTGAGCTAAAAATGCCATCTGTTGTTGGCATTTTCATATTTATCAGCTGAGAAAATTTCATGCTCAGCCAAGTTGAGCATAAAAAAAGTTTTATAACCTCATGCTCAGCCAAGTTGAGCATAAAAAAAGTTTTATAACCATTGGGGCATCACTGATAACTTTTGAGATTTTTTCTCTCCATTTATTTTGATCTGTCCTCATTTATTGTGGGCTTGTGCAGCTAAGATCGGTCTATGTATATTGCTATAAAAGTATCCTTGCCCGGCAACCTGTGTCCCCTGGTTTCAACTTTCTATTTGACGTAATACAGCTGGGAATTAGATGCCTCAGGTCTCACAAGGTAACTACTACAAACTCATAACCATGCACCACCCGTCATGCATAACGCACGGTGAAAAACCAAATACCATTTCCCCTTGCTTTTCTTCAAAATGGCGGGGGACAATAAAACTGATGATAAAGCTCAAGCATACTCACATATCTGTAACTTGTCACATCAGAACAAGTACTAAGATCAACAGTGACGATGATGGAAAAGAGAAAAATGATCCATTCTATAAGGTTTTCAAACTCGAAGTACCCTTTCTTCTTCTGATATAACTGTATCACCTACAGTACAAAAAAAAAAAAAAAAAAAAAAAAAAAAAAAAAAAAAAAAATCAATGGTATGTTCCATAGTGGTAAAATGATTAACCCTTAAACCACCAATCACAACAATTGTAGTCTGCTTTATCATCTGCTTTTGATTTTAAAAATCATTTCTGCAAACAGTGTGGACCCAGATCAGACTGCTCCTTTAGGAGCAGTCTGATCTGGGTCCACACTGTTTGCCTGTATGCAAAAATAGGTTTGAAAAGTTTGCAAGAATATTCAGCATACGACATAAACAGATGACATTTTCAGATGCAGGTTAATAGCTCAAGATAAGATAAATATCCATTTAAATATTTTTCCAATTCAGAATGAAAACACGCCTATTCAAATTATTGAAAATTTCACCACCAAAAACTGAAAGTTTCAGATAAAAATTCTGATACATGTACTTTTCATATTTCTGCTCAAAACACAGACTGTGGGTACTCATTAGAACTGCCTTGCCAAGGCTGGCAGTTCTAACAAGTACCCACAATCTATGTTTTTGAGCAGAAATAAGAAAAGTGATGTATACCCCTGTAAACCCCAGTTTTACCTTATAAAAGTGGGGTTTAAAGGGGTCAAAATTATATAGGTATGTTTTCGTGATGTCTCCATAAAAACATTTGTTGTTGGTACTCATCAGAACTGCCTCAGGATGGCAATTCTGCTGAGTAACCACAACATATGTTTTTGAGGAGAAATAAGAAAAATATCAATATAAAAATTAAAAAAAGTTAAAAATTTAATAGTCAACATTATTATACAAGAGGGCCAAGATGGCCCTATATCACTTACCTGATCACCAGATAAATTGGCCTTTCAGTTCAAGACAAGAAGCGAAAAATATATTTCCAAGATAGCGGCCATGATGGCGGCCTTCTTGGATTTCTGATCGGAACGATTCTAGCTCTTTTTTATCTACGTCATCCTGATGTTTCTTACCAAGTTTGAATTCAGTTGGCCTTTTGGTTCAGGAGAGGAAGCAAAAAACATATTTTCAAGATGGCAGCCATATCAGCCATCTTGGATTTCCAATCAGAATAATTTGAGTTATTTTAATCTACTAGTCACCCCGATGCTTCATATCAAGTTTCAAAACAAATGGCCTTCCATTCAGGAGAAGAAGCGAAAAATAGATTTTCAAGATGGCGGCCATGGTGGCCATCTTGTATTTCCCATACCCCGATGCTTCCTACCAAGTTTCATGTCGATTGGCCGTTTGTTTCAAGAGAAAAAGCAAAACATAGACTTTCAAGATGGTAGCTATGGTGGCCATCTTGGATTTAGAATCTAAACGATTTAAGCTATTTTGCTCTACAAGACACCCCAATGCTTCCTACTAAGTTTCAAGTCAACTGGCCTTTTGGTTCAGGAGAAGAAGCGAAAAACAGATTTTCAAGAAAGCATCCATGGCGGCCATCTTGGATTTCCAACCAGAACAATTTAAGCTATTTTTGATCTACAAGTCACCCTGATGCTTCATACCAAGATCCAAGTCAACTGGCCTTTTGGTTCAGGAGAAGAAGCAAAAATTAGATTTTCAAGATGGCATCGGCACAATTCTTGCATTTCCATTCGGCACAATTTTCGCTATTTTTGATCTACAAGTCACCCCATTGCTTCCAACCAAGTTTCAAGTCAATCAGCTTTTCAGCTCAGGTGAAGAAACTAAAAATAGATTTTAATGATGGGGGCCACGGCAGCCATCTTGGATTTCCAATCTGAAGGAGTTTAGCTATTTGTGATGAAAGTGTTATGCACTGCCTAGCTTAGAAAAAATCCTTTCTCAACACTATTTGTTCACACATTGGTACCAAGCTGACCAGCAAGTGCTCCCACTGGGGCACACTTCGTCCTATAAATTTATTAACCCTTGTCCTGCTGAACCTGGATATATCCTGTTTTTCAAACAGTGTAGATCCAGATCAGTTGGCTTCTGAAGAGAAGCCAACTGATCTGGATCTGCACTGTTTGCCATCGTATGCAAATTTATTGCAAAAATCTGGATCAAGTAACCTGATTGGCTGAAAATTAGAAGTAGGTGTGGCATCTTAATTTATTCAGCAGGATAAGGGTTAACTAGTATTTTGTGCACATACTTTTGCCAGCAGCATAGCTTTAGATAAGACGCTTTTTTCAACCAAACAGTATTGATATTTTTCTTATTTCTCCACAAAAACATATGTTGTGGGTACTCATTAGAAGTGCCTCGGTGAGGCACTTCTAATGAGTACCCACAACATATGTTTTCGTGGAGAAATAAGAAAAATATTTACTGGATACCCACTCTTATCTAGACCTATGCAGCAGCTAACAAATACCCTTCTTAAAGGGGGATAATGAGGAAGGAAATTATTTCAAGATCAATCTCCATGAAAGTCATATGGCAAAGCTCTTGATAAGATGCTTTTTTTAAGCCAAAAGAAGTGATATTTTTCTTATTTCTCCATAAAAACATGTGGGTACTCATTAGAAGTGCATCAATGAGGCAATTCTAACCAGTACCCACAATATATGTTTTTGTGGAGAAATAAGAAAAATATTTACCTGATACCCTTATCTAGACCTATGTTATGTGGGCTAGCTGGGGTTCCAAAATGTCTCCCCTACTCTCCCGATCTGCAGTCAGACATGCTATTGGCCACACTATGTAGCACGGCTAAATGCCTTATCCATTGACATGGCTTAAGATTACGAGGGTCCTGCAAAAAGTTTTGTCACTGGGTTCAGATTACTTCAGAGCTACGTTTTATCGAACATATTTTATTACAAACCTTCAAAGTATTCCCCCTTTACTGAAACACATTTTTGTAACCTTTTTACACAGTCGCGAAAAGCAGATAAATGGTCTTCTTTTGGTTTCTGTTGGAGACACTGATAAATAGCGCTGCCAAGAGAACTTCTAGACGTATGCTTATTTCCAGAAAGCATTTTCTTAAGCCTTGGAAATAAAAAGAAGCCACAGGGACTCAGGTCAGGTGAATAAGGTGGATGGTTTAAAACTTTCACCTTTTCAGACGCCAAAAAAGACTTAACAACCTCACACTTATGAGAGGAGGCGTTGTCCTGTAAAAAGTGGACTCCTAACCATCCTCTTCTGGTCCATGTTCCAATGTAACATGTAAATTGGTCAGTGTGTACTGTTACGAGCCAGACGTAACAAGAAAGAAATGAAAGTGAAACCAGCAACAAGCTTTAAATTATTAACAATATTTATTCACAAAAAAAATAAGACAAGATTCAAAACAAAATAATGTAAGTAAACAGTACCTTTCAAGGTTATGTCACAAAGTCCCTCAAAAATAATCCACAAGAATTTATAAAACAAATCCTTTGAATAACGGTTTCTGATCCCACAATTTAAAGTTCCTGAATTCAGAATTTAAGTCCAGAATGAATAAAATATTAAAGTAATCCAGTATAGAATAATTTCCAATGAAAGTATACAAAGATGCCCATATGAAAATCTTTTCTCCTTATATAATATCAAAGAATGTTCTAGAAAAAGAATTTGCTACAGACATCTCTTATTTTCTAGGTTCAATCAAGAAACTTCTAAATATTCTATGATATGCCAAAAATAACTCAGTCCAGAACCAAGGATATAAACAACATGTTATTGTAAACATGTTGTTCCAGAAAGTTATTTATGGAAACATAGTAAATAAAGTTATTAATGGAAACAAAGTAAACATGATGCTTAAAATAACTGAACACCCACATATAACAGTACATGACTGCATCTATTTCAATTTGAAATAACTCAGTCAGTTAGAAAGCAATTTGCACGAAATTAACGGGTATTGTTAGCTATTCAACACACCATTCAAGTGCAGTGAAGCATTTTAAAATATATCTGGGATAAAACTTAGGAAGCCTATTCCCCCCTCATTTGACCTTCGACCTTCGAAGTGTGAACAACTAACAGATAACCATGCTGCCGACCGTTTTGATGAACGCTTTGAAAGAATATACCTTCATTGGTTCTCCACTCTGGAGAATGTCAGACGGGAAGGACCTAGTTCGTGTGGAACTAACCTTCCACAAGGTACTACCAACCAATAGATACAAGAAGAGGGCTGAAAGCAGGAGGCAGCCTGCACCCTCTGCTGGCGAGTGGCCTCGCCAGCCCGCACCAGCCAGACGACCAACGACGACATCAACACCAGCTCGCCAATCAACGCCCTGTATGGAGCAGGAGGCAACACCACCAACGATGCAGACACTACCAGACACCGCAAGAGAGTACATAACATACGACCACACCCAGAAGACAGCTAACATCGAGCCATCACCAGTCATCATGAAACCTGCCACACCGCCTACTACTCCAGACAGCCCGCCAAAGAAGAGCCGACCAGAAATCTCAGTGAACCACGTATGGAACTCTACTATGATGAATTCAGCCAGCCGTTCCCTCTGCATGAAAAGTACGACCTCATAGACGTCTACAATCCAACATTCAAGGAATTCGAAGCCGTGGTAGTAAAAGCTCAAAGACTCCCTTGTCCAGACGAAACTCTTGTGGACCTACCAGTCTTCTTCATGTTTAATATGGAAGATGAAGACTGGTACTACATCAAGGGACCAACTTCGAAAAATTACCATGAATATTACTACACGGCGATCGAAAAGAGGATAGAGACCTGCGGTATGATTGAGAACGTCATGTACTGGTACAACTTCCTAGAGGAAACCTGCAATGATCCAGAAGGAACGAGTCACAAGTTCCACCGAATAGTACCTCCTGAATAGGTGGCCCCGGGTGAGGACACCCACTCGGCCCAAGGGTGAGGACACCCAACAAACTCTAGGGAGAGGACACCCTCTTGGCTCCTGGGTGAGGACACCCACCTTGCATCCTTTCCGGCATCTGACCGACTGACATGTGGCTAGTGAGTGCACCTTACTCTCAACTAGAGCTGTGTGCCTAATGCATTCTGCAGTCGAAACTGACACGCATTAGGTACGAGATTAAAAGCTCAAACTTTTCGGCTGATCATCAAAATTATGCAACTTACAGGCTGGACTACTACTCTCGCATGAGGTCTGGACACGCACGAGGTCTGGACGTGCACGCACTCCATGTCTGGGCGAGGTGACCTAGTTATGAATTATAACTAGGCACCGTTTCAAGCCAACCCAGTAGTCCAGTAAAACTAATCCAGATGTATCTGGCGCTGCCTCTATGTGACTCAGTTGCCTGGCAGTGTTAAAAATCTGAAAACTGAACTGAACTGGAAGCCTATTAGTGACAGAACTTTTTGCAGGACCCTCGTATACATTTCACACAGGTGTGTTAATCCATTGTAAACTGAACGAACTCTCCACACTACATATTGGAAAATTCTAATTTCAATTTTAGGTATGTCAGGCTACATGATTTAGATATTTCTAGAGAAAAATGGTTAAACTATTTGCAAGCAGTGGAGACCCCGATCAGACTGACCCTGACATGGGTCTGCATTGTTTGCCAATTACCCTTTTAGGGGTCTCCAGACTACAATGTGTTAAAGTAATGAATGCAAAAGTTACTCACATCTTTTAAGTAAAAATAATATTGCATTTAACTTTCATATATATTGTATTAACTTTTAGCATGCTGGGTAAAAAATTCAGCAGAGGACATTTTGAAATATATTTTTCTTATTTTCCCCAGAAAGCAGGATTTAACATTTCATGCAAATTACAATTTCTAAATGAAAATCCTATCTTCTGCACAAAACAAAGAAGAAGAAAAATATCATCTCATTAACATCTGCTGAATTTGCCCATGGTGTGTACTGTAATAACCCTAAGTATTAAACACAACCTAGGCATAATAACTTTTTACATACCCTAATAACCCTACGTATTGGGATGGACAGGCCTAAGCAAACAGTGTAGACCCTTCTCAGATGCCACAGAATGTTTGCCACATATCCAGCAATATTTTAGACACATCAAAAGATATTGAAACGGACTTTTACAAATTATAGGACAAGTATGGTAAGGAGTTAAGATATCCCAATACTCAAGAGTAAATACGGTATCTCAAAATACCGTATTCGCTCTAATTACTGCACAGTGGGCTTAAGTTTCTCAAAATTACTTGAAAAGAAAATGTAGTAAAATATCGTCCTAATAAGGGCACACTTTAAAGGAATATGAACAGAGGACTTCCTGAGGGGCGTATTTAAAGATGCTTATGTGAGATATGTGCTCTGATTTTCTTAATAAAAGTACATATTGTGGGTTCTCATTTGAATTACCATGTCAAATTTTATAAAAGCATATGTTGTGGGTTCTCATTTGAATTGCCTCGACTTGTCAAGGCAATTCAGATGAGTACCCACAACATATGCTATCATATGCTATCATAAAGAAGTAGATAATATTACACTGACTGCATCCTACGAAATTGCTTGACTGTGCTCTTATAGGGTTATGTGTGGTAACTAGGTCGAATACAGTATATTTTTGTGCATGAATAAAAATCAACTCATCAGCTCAATTATGAGCTGATCTGGAGTTATGTCTGATACCTGACAATATTCCATAGCTCCAGATAAAAGGGTGCAGGGGGGATGTTGGGTGGTGTGTGTGTGTGTGTGTGTGTGTGTGGGGGGGGGGGGGGGAGGGGGATAGCCATATCTTTTTTTTTTTTTCACAACAATATCATACATTATGGGTACTCATTAGAAATGCCTTTCCAAGGGGCTTCTAATGAGTACCACAGCATATGTTTATATGGAGAAATAAGAAAAATATCAATACATTTCATTAAAAAAAGCATCTTATCTGAAGTTATGACATCTTTTTTATTGTAGTCTTACCTCAGAGATGAGTAATACAGCAGCAAATACAAGTGTCAAGTATTGCAGAACTGTGGAATATCTCGGCTGAGTATAACCACCTCTCTCCAGTTGCTCACATACGCTGCCTTCCCCAACCAATGTATAATTACTGGCACTGAAATATTAATATTATTTATAAATATAATGTATAAGAAAACTTGAAACCCACTTTGTTGGAAAAAAGCAGCGAATACAAGTGTGAATTCTTGCATGGAATCTGCTAGCTGACTATAACCACATTTCTCCAGTTGCTCAAAGACATCGCCATCTCCAACCAATGTATAATCACTACTGGCACTGAAATATTACTTTTGTTAACCCTTGTCATGCTGAATAAATTAAGATGCCATGCCCACTTCCAATTTTCAGCCAATCAGATTACTTGATCCAGGTTGTTGATGTAAATTCACATACTGAATGACAAACAGTGCAAATCCAGATCAGTTGGCTTCTGAAGAAGCCAACTGATCTGGAGCTACACTGTTTGCAAAGGCAAGAAATATCTGGGTTCAGCAGGACTAGGGTTAATAAATATAATATAGGAAAACTAGAACAGTGGAATATCATAGCTGACTATAACCAGCTCTCTCCAGTTGCTCATAGATACTGCCATCCCTAACCAGTGTATAATTCATACTGGCATTGAAATATTAATTTTGTTAACTAGAGGCCCAAGTGGGTTAGAAATCGCTCACCTGGATTAGGCTGATCATGATATGTTACATTGTGCCATGATGGCCATCTGGGCCATGAGATCAGATTGCCTCTAACAATTCAGAATCTGATGTTGTCTGAAGAGATTTTTAAGACTGTCACCATGGCCACCATCTTGGATATTGGAACTGAATGATTCAGCAATTCTGAATCTCCATGTCACCCCAATGCCTCCCATCAAGTTTTGGCTCAACATGACTTACTGTTTGGGAGGAGATGTGGTTTGAAGAATTTCAAGATGGCAGCCATGTTGGACATTGGAACATTAGCAATTCTGAATTTCCATTACACCCCTATGCCCCACATCATGTTTAAGGTCAATCAGTCTTACCGTTTGGCAGCAGATGTGATTTGAAGATTTTCAAGATGGCTGCCATTATGGCCATTTTAGATATCAGAATGGAACTATTTTAGCAATTCTAAATCTCCATGCTGCCCTGATGCCTCCACCAAGTGTCCGCTCCATCCAACTTACTGTTCGGGAGCAGATAACAACTGATGACTTTCAAGATGACCAGAGATGTTGTATGAAGATTTCAAGATGGCTGAAATGGCCGCCATCTTGGATATAAGAATGGAAAGATTTTAGCAATTCTAAATCTCCATGTGGCCCCAATGCCTCCCACCAAGTTTGGGCTCAATCTGACTTAGGATTTGGAAGCAGATGTGGTTTCAAGATTTTCAAGATGGCCGCCTTGGACAGCCGAATGGAACAATTAAAGCAATTCTGCATCTCTATGTCGCTCTGATGCTTTCCATCAAGTTTTGGCTCAATCCGACTTATGGTTTGGAAGGAGATGTCGTTCGAAAAATTTCAACTACGGCCATCTTGGATATTGGAACGGAACAATTTTAGCAATTCTGAATCTTTATGTCGCACCGATGCCTCCCATCAAGTTTTGGCTCAATCTGACCTACGATTCGGGAGGAGATGTTGTTTAAAGAATTTCAAGATGGCCGCCATGGTGGCCATCTTGCACACCAGAATGGAACAATTTTAGCAATTCTGAATCTCTATAATGCCGTCACTGCGATGCTTCCCATCAAGTTTTGGCTCAATCAAACTTACGGTTCTGGAGGAGATGTTGTCTGCAGAATGTCAAGATGGTGGACATCTTGGATATCAGAACAGAACAATTTTAGAAATTCTGATTCTCTATGTCACTCCAATGCCTCACATCAAGTTTCGGCTCAATCTGACTTAAGGTTTGGGAGGAGAAGTCATTTGAAGAATTTCAAGAGGCCGCCATGGCAGCCATCTTGGATATCAGAACAGAACAATTTTAGCAATACTGAATCCCTGTATCACCATGATGCCTCCCATCAAATGTTGGCTCAATCCGTCTTACGGTTTGGGAAGAGACGTTGTTTGAAGAATTTTAAGATGGCCGCCATGGCGGCCATTTTGTACAGCGGAAGGAACAATTTTAGCAATTCTGAATCTCTGTGTCACTGTGATGCCTTCTATCAACTTTCAGCTCAATCAGACTTCCAGTTTGGAAGGAGATGTTGTATGAAGAATTTCAAGATTGCCATGAAGGTGGCCATCTTGGATATTGGAGCAGAACAAACGGACAGATGGACCACGGGCAACAGACCATGGCATAAGCTGACCTGGAGCAAAGCTACAGGTGAGATAATTAACACATAAATGTACAAGAAAGTTGAAATCTGCTTTGTTGTAATAAAGCAGCAAATACAAGTGTGAAATATTGTAGTACTGTGGAATACCCTTGCTGAGTATAACAACCTCTCCCAAGTCCCTCACAGATGCTGTCATCCCCAACTAAAGTATCATTATCACTGGCACTTAAATAATATCATTATTAATAAACACAAAGAACAGAATAACTTTAAACTAGTTTTGCAATACTGCAGCAAATACAAGTGTGGAATACTGTAGAATTGTGGAATATCCTAGCTGAGTATCTCGTACCACCAATCTACAGTTGCTCACAATGGCTGCCATCCACAATCATTGTATAATTATTACTGGCACTGAAATATTAATATCATTAATAAATACAATTTATCACAAGAGTGTCAAGTTATTCAGTGAAATAACCCATGTCATAAAAATCATATAACCACACGTGTAGTAACATCTGCAAGGCTTCTCATTGGTTAGCCTAATTACCCTCATTAATATTCGTATTACTCCTCTTATTGACAGCAACCAAGATGGTGTCCGCATTCGCCGATACAACTCACTTTTGAAACAGATCCTGCCTTCAATTTTGAGATGATTTTGAGATGCAAGATAAATGTCAGACTGATGGAAGGGGAAGACACAACACAATCACAATGTGAATAACACGGTTACCAGAAATATTCATGGTCGTTAAAATTTGCTGTTTTCTGGCAACATATCTGGAGGACCTTTTAAACATCGATGTCTTGAAACAGTGAATGAAAAAAAAAAATTCACCTCCTGTTTTATATTCTTGAAATCTGTTTTTTACTTGGGTGTACATTGTATAAATTGTATTGATCAAGGTCAATGACCTTAAATATGACAGCTGACATCAGGGGATTTCCCTATTGATTTCTCAGTGACGTACTGACCTGCTAAATGACATTGAAGGGAATATTTATTTTTGAATTCATTTATTCAAATGAAATATTTATTAGCTCAAATAAAAATCATCATTTATTCCTACAGTTTAATGAAGTAATAAATGGCATATTTTTCTTGTTCCTAGTTATTTTCGGTAATCAAATAATATCTGAACTATTTTCTTTGTGTAGTACTACTGAATCGTTGGTAGTGAATTGTTCCGTTTAGCTGTGGAAAGCCGTTATATTAATACATTTTGTGCATTTTTGTCATCGCAAGGGTCATGTGATAAACAGAATTATACATTCGTGGTTATTTAATATGAAATTTATGAAACTTGTTGGGTAATTTCGGTATTTTGCAATTCTAAAAGGCTCGCAAAATACCGAAATTACCCAAACTCCTTTCATAAATTTCATATTAAATGACCACAAATGTAAGATCCTCTATGTACATCTATGTACAAAATAACTGGATACCAATCTTATCTTAAATATTGGGACACAGTACATAGTGCCAGATATGAGAGGATATCCACATAATATTTTTTCTTATTTCTCTAAAAAAACATCATATTCGACCTAGTTACCACAACTGTGTGCTCAGGTTTTTCCAAAAATACTCAGAAAACTTGAGGTAAAATATGTACCTACCTATACTAAGGGTACACTTAATTAAAAAAAGGATCAGTGAATGACTCATCAAATGATGCTTATGCGATGTTTTTGTGTGCTTTTTTCTTCTGATTTTCTTTATAAAAGCACATGTTGTGGGTGCCCATTTGAATTGCATCGAAAAGTGGTCTTTATTCCTTACCACACCTGTCCTAAAATTTGAAGAAGTCTGCTTTACTATTAATGATGATCTATCTAAAAACTACTGATGAGTGGCAGACAGTGTAGGCCATCATCAGTCTGATGTAGCATTCAGTGGGGTCTAATCTGGTGCTACACTGTCTACTCAGGCCCCTCTGTTCCAACACTTACTGTGCTTTCGACATCTTTCAGAGAGCTGTTTTTTAATTGAGCTTTACATAGAAGAAGTGAATTTGCAAACTTTGGTCATGATTTAATGCAAAACCATTTGTTGTAACTACCTATGTACAAAACGTTTTATTCTAGTCGTTGGTTTTTAAAAAATCAAATACTCTCACTTTTTCCCATAGTAAATATGAAGACAAATCATGCAGAAATCTGTAGAGTAGGTAATTTGGTGCCAGATTTTCAACAAGTTCCACTTGTTCAATTTTTCTGAAATTTTCACAATATTGTTGTGAAACAGCAATAACTCAAATTCAGCAAAGAAATGTAAAAAATATTTTCTTAGATAAAAATTTAAAAAAAATCACTTTACTATAGAAATTGCATAGGTAAGACCAACTTTGGCCATAAATTTAATTTTAATGTAAATATTTGAGAACAAAACACAGAAACAGAGTAGACAAATGGTTTCTGATAAGATATAATCAGTCAGAACAAAAGATTTTCATCTCAAATAAAACGCAGAGTAAAAAACGTCTTTCCAAGAGATGTCAAAAGGACAGCAGAGTAAATATAGTAATTAAGGTGTGTGAATACTTACAACATATAGGGTGGTATTGAGACTACCATGAAGGCAGTAAGAAAGGCCAGGAACACAACGTACACTGCCAGCTGGGCGTAGAATATCAACATTGCCCTTCCACGGCTCTTACGTCGCAGCAATCCGGATACTAGTGGATGTGACAGAAGTTCAAGTTTTTCTGATGATGCCTGAAATATACAGCCAAACTTGTCTTAAACATCATCTCTGTTAACCCATTGTAGTTGGGAGACCAGTAAAAGGGTAACTGGCAAACAGTGCAGACCTAGATCAGATGCCTCAAAATGCAGCATCTGATCAGGGTCTCCACTGTTTGCAAATAATTTAGCCATTTTTCTCTAGGAAAATGTAAGTCTCATAGCCGGACATACCTAAAATTGAAATTGGACTCTTCCAATATATAATGTGGGAGAGTCTATTCAGTCTGACTTTCTACAATGGGTTAAGAAATCACTTGTTAAGAATCGATAGCTCCAGATATGGCATTTGTTGTTGGTTTTTTTTTTGTTTTCAATAAAAAATGTTGATGTTTTTATCTTATTTTTTTCCAAGAAAAAAATGTGCTGAGGGTACTCATTAGAAGTGCCTCATTAAAGCACTTCTACTGAGTACCCACAACATATGTTTTCATGAAAAAAAAAATTTACTTGATAGCTCCTTGTTTTAGCCACCCCCCACCCCCCACCCCCCCCCCCCCCCACCCCCTTTTTTTTTTTTTTTTTTTCGAGTTCTTGTTTAACCCTTAAAGCGCCAAGAAAATCTGTATCTGAAAATGTTGTCTGCTTATGTCGTCTGCTGCATCTTCTTGCAAACTTTTCAAACTTACATTTTGCATAATTATAGGCAAACAGTGTGGACCCAGATCAGACTGCTCCTACAGGAGCAGTCTGATCTGGGTCCACACTGTTTGCAACAGTGACTTTTAAAGTAACAGGCAGAAGACAAAGCAGACGACAATTGTTGTGACTGGCGCTTTAAGGGTTAACGACACATCAAACTTTGTGAGTGAATTTTTATCATCTTCCAGAGAAAGGGAGCAAAAGGACAGAGGAGCAAGTACAGGAGAAGAGAAAAGGGTAAGGGAAAAGGCAAATGACAAAGTCTCTTAATTCTGACCTACATTAAAAATCATACTTTTAGATTTCCTTGGGTGAGCCCTTAGACAGGTTAACTGTACAGTAAAATCCGTCTTAAAGACCATCTGTATTAAGCAATCACCTTTATTAAAAAGCCACTTAAAGTTACAGGTTTCAATATACACATAGTTATGGATAAGGTGATTTTGTTCTCATCAAAAATTGTGCCTATAATATATGTTTTCATAGAGGAATAATATTGTTTTTATCTGGCTATCCTAAAGCTGGGTATACTGTTCTTTTTCTTGCACACCAGAAAAGAAAATCCAAGTTTTACCCTGGGATATAAATTCTCATCCTACCCAGGCTATCTTACCGAGGGTAAGATAAAAATTGAGAATTTTCACGTGTTTGATATGCACTGGTTGTAATGGACATCACATATGCCATCGTTAAGGTTTACATCATTGAACATAATGAACATAATGATGCCATTAAATGCCACAGTAATGTCATCAAAATATGGCAGGTATCACCAATTGAGTGACTGCATTACCAAAAAATCTGTGTTCAGAAATGAAAGGTATGCAAGGAAAAGAATCTAACATGTGGGTGTGAGGGGTAGATAAAAAATCTGTCCCTCGCGATCACTGTCTGGCATCACTCAACAAGCCTTGTGATGTCAAACAGTGATTCTCGAGACGGATTTTTCTATCTAACCCAAACACCAATGATAGATCCTTATAATCCTACATGTAAGTATTTGAATAGAAAAGTCTAAGCAAACAATGTAGACTGGTTCAAATGTCTTAAAGATGGGTCTACAATGTTTGCCACTTATTCAGCAATTTTAAGACAGATCAAAAGGACTAAAATGGACTGGTTAATCATATCAACGGGTCTAAAATGGACCGGTTCAAAATATCAACAGGTCTAAAATGGACTGATTCAACATATCAACAGATCTAAAATGGATTGATTCAACATATCAACAGGTCTAAAATGGACTGGTTCAACATATCAACAGGTCTAAAATTGACTGGTTCAAAATATCAACAGGTCTGAAATCAGCTTGTCAAAAATAAAAAAGGACTGGTTCAAATAAAAGGACAATTATGTTAAGGAGTTAAGGTGTCCCAATATTTAGTGTAAACATGGTAATGCCAGGTCAAATGGCACAGACCAGGATGTCTGATAGGGTCTACACTGTTTGCCACTCATCCAACACTTTTTAGAGATTCAGTAGGTCGTAAAATGGACCCAGATTAGATACAGACCCAGATCAGTTGCCACATAATTTGGCATCTAATCTGGATCTATGCTGTTTGCCACTCATCAAGCAGATTTTAGACACATCATCAGGTAATAAAATGGACTTGTTCAAATGCAAGAAGAAAACAAGGTGTCCTAATATTCAGAATAAAATCTATTTAAGGTAAATATCCTAAAATTTCAAACACTTTATTCCATACTATTTTGGCCTAAATTTTGCTTTTTATGCAGCTGTTTCTTAAAATACTTACTGGAATAGCAAACAGTGTAGACAGTGTGATCAGGGTCTGCCCTGTTTGCATTTGTCATTTTCTCAGACCATTTGGTATTCAAAATTTTAGGACATTTACTGTAGTTGAGAATCATAAACTTACTAATGCTGTGAGAACATGAGTTTTCTTGTACATTTTATACGTCCTTTGTCTTTGAATCTGCTCCAGTCTTTCTTCCTCAGCTTGTGCTAGAAAATAAAAAATGAGAAATGATAATATCTGGCTACTATCATGTGGCAAGCAGAAAACTCTATCAAAAACTGACAAAATTAGCCCATTAGTAATCTCAAACAAGATCACAATATAAATGCACATACAAAGTTTGGTGAAAAACCATTGACATTTACTTAAGTTATCGCCCAATACTGAGGTGCTGCGGAAAGATAACTCTGTCAAAAATTGATAAAATTTGCCTGTACAGATCTTCATAATATCAATGCACATACCAAGTTTGGTGAAAACCCATAGATATTTGCTCAAGCGATTGATGGAAATGAAAATATAGACTTGTGGTGAATAGATAACTCTGTCAAAATTTGACAAAATTTGCCCATTATCAATCCAAAACCAGATCTCCACAATATCAATGCATATACCAAGTTTGGTGAAAATCCATTCACATTTACTCAAGTTATCGTCCAGATACAAAAATAAGGACAGACGTACAATGGATCAACAAGAAACAAAACAAGGTGCTCAATGACTGGGAAGCAGTACAACATTACTACATGTAAATTCTCTACTTACCCATTTACATCGAGTGGATTCTACACTGTTTGCAAAGGCAAGAAATATCCGGGTTCAGCAGGACTAGGGTTAATAAATATAATATAGGAAAACTAGAACAGTGGAATATCATAGCTGACTATAATCAGCTCTCTCCAGTTGCTCAGAGATACTGCCATCTGTAACCAGTGTATAATTCATACTGGCATTGAAATATTAATTTTGTTAACTAGAGGCCCAAGTGGGTTAGAAATCACTCACCTGGATTAGGCTGATCATGATATGTTACATTGTGCCATGGTGGCCATCTGGGCTATGAGATCAGATTGCCTCTAACAATTCAGAATCTGATGTTGTCTGAAGAGATTTTTAAGACTGTCACCATGGCCACCATCTTGGATATTGGAACTGAATGATTCAGCAATTCTGAATCTCCATGTCACCCCAATGCCTCCCATCAAGTTTTGGCTCAACATGACTTACTGTTTGGGAGGAGATGTGGTTTGAAGAATTTCAAGATCGCAGCCATGTTGGACATTGGAACATTAGCAATTCTGAATTTCCATTACACCCCTATGCCCCACATCATGTTTAAGGTCAATCAGTCTTACCGTTTGGCAGCAGATGTGATTTGAAGATTTTCAAGATGGCTGCCATTATGGCCATTTTAGATATCAGAATGGAACCATTTTAGCAATTCTAAATCTCCATGCTGCCCTGATGCCTCCACCAAGTGTCCACTCCATCCAACTTACTGTTCGGGAGCAGATAACAACTGATGACTTTCAAGATGACCAGAGATGTTGTATGAAGATTTTCAAGACGGCTGAAATGGCTGCCATCTTGGATATCAGAATGGAAAGATTTTAGCAATTCTAAATCTCCATGTGGCCCCAATGCCTCCCACCAAGTTTGAGCTCAATCTGACTTAGGATTCGGGAGCAGATGTGGTTTCAAGATTTTCAAGATGGCCGCCCAGGCGGCCATCTTAGACAGCCGAATGGAACAATTAAAGCAATTCTGCATCTCTATGTCACTCAGATGCTTCCCATCAAGTTTCGGCTCAATCCGACTTATGGTTTGGAAGGAGATGTCATTCGAAAAATTTCAACTATGGCCATCTTGGATATTGGAACAGAACAATTTTAGCAATTCTGAATCTTTATGTCGCACCGATGCCTCCCATCAAGTTTTGGCTCAAGCCGACCTACGGTTTGGGAGGAGATGTTGTTTAAAGAATTTCAAGATGGCCGCCATGGTGGCCATCTTGCACACCAGAATGGAACAATTTTAGCAATTCTGAATCGCTATAATGCTGTCACTGTGATGCTTCCCATCAAGTTTTGGCTCAATCAAACTTACAGTTTTGGAGGAGAAGTTGTCTGCAGAATGTCAAGATGGTGGCCATCTTGGATATCAGAACAGAACAATTTTAGAAATTCTGATTCTCTATGTCACTCCAATGCCTCACATCAAATTTTGGCTCAATCTGACTTATGGTTTGGGAGGAGAAGTCATTTGAAGAATTTCAAGAGGCCGCCATGGCAGCCATCTTAGATATCAGAACAGAACAATTTGTTCTGATTCTTCTACCTCAACTCTTTGGACTGGTCTATTTCCAGTAGCAGGGTGTCTGATTAGTTTTTACTACTATGTTTTACAAAAAATTCTGTAATTGATGCAAGCAGTGTAGATCTTGATCAGACATCGCATTCTGCGGCATTTGATCTGGGTCTACACTGTTTGCCAATTACCATTTTTGGGGTTTCCCCAACTAAAATGGATTAATTTGAACAGGCAAAAATAACTATTGTTCTTGATGTCTAAAGCTACAGAAATTCACTTTATCAAAAACCAAGTTTATTTGAACTTAAGAATTGTCTCCAATTGATGGCTAAATATAGAGTTTGTTTGTTTTATTTAGGTTTCATGTTGCCTTCAACAATCTTTTAGTCTTATCACCACAGTATCTGGATGTGACAGGGATCTCAAGGCTCACTTTTAAAGTGCTACCTCAGTGGCCTATCTAACTAAAGATACAACATGACATTCCTCCAATCATATTATACTGATCCCAGACCAAGCAATTCTGATTCCTAGCTCTACTTTCTAAATGCTGAGCAAAAAGAGAAAGAGAAGCTAATAAAGTCAAACCCACAACCTTCCAGGTGCAAACCAGTCACTTTACAGAGCCAGTTTTGGTGTTTTTTTTTCTTTAACCCATTGTATACTGAATAGACTCTCCCACATTATATATTGGAAGAGTCCAATTTCAATTTTAGGTACACCCAGCTATGAGATATACATATTCCTAGAGAAAAATGGCAAAACTATTTGCAAACTGCAGCGTCTGATCTGGGTCTGCACTGTTTGCTAATTACCCTTTTACGGGTCTCCCGACTACAATGGGAAAGTCAATACAACACTCAAATGGAGTTGTTCAAATTTTATTGCTGTTTTTAACCTGAAACTAGAATTCCAAGAATTGGACGTGTCACCTGCTTAAACCATTTGAAATGAAAAAAAGAAAAAAATATTGTATCTGTCCTAATAATTGCTCTTATCCGTAAAGGCAACCCCTCAATACTTTGTCTGAATTTTATTAATAAAATTAATAAAGGGTTATAATTCTACCGAAATGTTTTGGATGCTTACCAAAATCAAATTAGACCTCTATGCTATTATGATATACTCTTCTGCAAACTTGGAATAAAATCAATGCATCCCTTCAAAAGCTATTGAGGGGAAACAATATCTTTACCTTGTATTTTACCCAAACAACAAAAACTAAGTCGAAAAAGGGCCATAACTTGGCCAAAATTTTGCAGATGATTACCAATATCTAACCTGACCTGTATTTTTGCAATGATATATTCTTCTGCAAACAATAATAAAACAGTAAAATCAACGCATCCCTGCAAAAGTTATTGAGCGGAAACCAATATCAACACACCAACAAAAACTAAGTCAAGAAAGGGCCATCACTCGGCCAAAATTTTGCTGATGAATACTAATATCCAACTTGCCGATGATTACTAATATCAAACTTGAACTTGACCTGTATTTTACAATGATACATCCTTCTGCAAACTTTCAATAAAATCAATGCATCCCTGTAAAAGTTATTGATTGGAAACCAATATCAACACACCAACAAAAACTAAGTCGAAAAAGGGCCATAACTCAGCCAAAATTTGGCAGATGATTACCAATATCAAACTTGACCTGTATTTTATAGTGATATAAAGTTCTGCAACGTTTGAATGAAATCAATGCCTCCCTTCAAAAGTTATTGAGCAGAAATGAAAAGTATGACTACGGCACCGACGCCGCAGATGCCGAAGCGGAAGCCAGCCCAACCACTGTCGCCCATGACACGGAAGGACAACATGATCCCTCTGTGTCTGCTATGCTACGCAGGTGACACAAAAAAAAGAAAAGGTTTACTGGCAGAGGATGTTTTAATGATGATAATCCTGGGATAATTTTCTGTGCTTCTTATGAGTACATATATTTCTATGGAGAAGTAAGATTAATTACACAAGAATTATCTTGCGAGGCACTTCTAATGAGTATCCACAACATGTTTTAACCCTTGTCATGCTGAATAAGATGCCCCACCCACTTCTAATTGTCAGCCAATCAGATTGCTTAATCTGGATTGCTGTTATAAATTCACACACATATTGGCAAACAGTGCAGATCCAGGTCAGTTTGCTTCTACCAACTGATCTGGATCTACACTGTTTGCAAAGGCAGGGTATATCCGGGTTCAGCTTGACAAGGGTTAACTGCGAAATAAGAAAATTTATCACAGAATTATCATGAAATACTCATCCTTTACAAGTCTTCTTTTTTGTTTGTGTTGAGGTTTTACGGCCCAGTCAACCCAGTGGAGTCATGTCAAGTGTGGTAAGTTTACCTAACCACACGTTTACTGGGCAGGGTTAGTCCTCTAAGCGGTTAATCAATATTGTGCACATTCTTTCATCAGAAACTGACAAATGCCCTTCTTGAATCAACGGAAGGGAGAAAGACCGTAGAAAATATTTCACAATCAATCTCCACGAAAGAATGTTGCCGACCTCGACAGGTTACAAGTCTTCTGTCTGGGCTGTTCCCCAGTTTACAAATACTCACATTTCTCTGTGTCGTCTGAAGAAGGGATCCAGTTCATCATAACATTAGAATCGTCAAGATAAGTGTAGTTGAATTCTACCTCATCATACACTTTCTGCCCCGCCGGGATTCGTTTAGCCACCTTACTTTTCTCATCAAGTACCATACACTGATTGAACACCATCTCTGCTACACCTACAATACATAAATGCATTGTTATATGACTGCCAGCAAAGGCCTTTTCTGATTGGCTGAGATTGGTTTTTACAAACCCTGATGTTTGCTAAAATCAGCTGATGTTGTTGAAAATAGCATGGCCAAGGTCAAGAACCAGTCAACACAACTTTTGTTACTGCTGCCAAAGAGTTAAAATAGTCATATAACGAATAGCCTGGAAGGTCAAGGACCCGTCAACAACACTTTTGTCAGTGCTGCCACACGATGAAAATAGTCGTGATATAGCAAAACAATTGATGCATTCTGTTGAGGTTAACATCAGGATTTGTCAACCTGAGAAAGTGATGTTCTTCGAGGCGAAACCGAGATGAGCATCACTTTCTCAGGCTGACAAAATCCTGATGTTAACCTCAACAGAATGCATCAATGGTATATTGCATTCTGGGAAGTGTATTTAGCAGAAGAAGACATTCTGAAACATTTTTCTTAGTTTCACTATCAAGTAAGAGACCCAATACTGCATGTGAATTAGTTTCAAAGCAGACATATCACATGTGCTGTTTGCCCTGAAAGTGCCAATCAAAACTGCAGCAGACAAAATTTTTGAAATTTTCTCTTTGTATTTTTCAAAGAAATTAAGGCTGGGCAGATGATTCACATGTAATGTTAAGCCTAATTTTCTCTGAAAAATGATGATAATAAACAGATGAAAAAAATGGTCTAGTTTAAGCATTTATTTCTTTGTATAACATACATATGGTACAATACAAATAAAGATGAATCATTAAGTACAATTATACATTGGGATTCAGTAGAAAGTCTACTGACTTATAAAATCTGTCTCCCATCAAAAAAATGGTCTACTCTGTGGGTGCAGCAGAAAACCCCTTTTCAGAAGGGGAAAAAACAATTCTGACAAGGATGTCTCCTTTAAATGTGTATCAATTTCCCTTAACCCTTGCTATGCTGAATAAATTAAGATGCCATGCCTACTTCTAATTTTTGCCAATCACATTACTTGATCCAGGTTGTTGATATAAATTCACATACTAACAAAAGTGTAGATCCACATCAGTTGACTATCTTCTATATCTGGGCCAGTTGTTCAAAGCATCATTAATAGTTTAACAAGCTCATTAGTGGTCAAAATGTTAACTGTTCTAGTAAGTACAATAATTAATTCACAGTGTTTTTGCTGAGAAAATGTGTGTAGCTTTTGACAAGACATTGTCACCACCAGGTCCAATGAGCTACTTGTGCGGCTTGGGATTGAGGATCTGGACCTCATTCTGAAGGAGAGAAGGCTCCGCTGGTATGGACATGTGGAACGCTCCAATGGTGCAGTCAAGACAGCCTTTCACATACAGGTTGAGGGAAAGCATAGGCCTGGAAGGCCAAAGATAACATGGAAGCAGCTGACAGAGAGGGATTGCAGAGAATGAAAGCTCTCAGCTATCAACCCTCATGATAGACATACCTGCAGATCTGGTGTGAGATCTGCCATGCGTGCAGCAAGCCAGCTATCTAGAAGGGGGCCCACTGATGTGGATGTTGCCCCTGTACCTGCATGTTAATCAAAAATCCGATTATGATGATGATATATGCTGAGCTCTGGTTGAGATCAATGTATATGCAAAATTTCATCGCATTGTTCAAAAGGTATTGAGTGGAGTGAGATTTTGACAATAACCAAGGGTCGTAACAGTGTTGTAAATTTGCAAAATTTGAGGTGTAATAATCCTAACCTAGATCTGGTCAACCTCAATGCTTTAGCAAAATCTGATCTAATTCCATGAATTTGAAACTGAGTGGAAATGAAGTCGAAATCTTGGAATCACAAACTCACAGACAACCTAAAAAACAGTATACACCCCAACTCACCCATATTTTGTATGCAGGGGAAGGGGGGGCAAATCTGACCCCGAGGTACTGACCCTGCAAAAAGGTCAACCTATGATCATCATTTGAACAAATTTGGTAGACCCTGAGTCCTCCAATGCTGTTTACCAAGATTCAGCCTCAAAGCTTTCTTGGTTCTGGAGATTTTTAAGTGTTTTTACCATATATGGGCATAGCGGCCATCTTAATTAATGGACCAAGACCATTTGTACAAATTTTCAATTCCACATGAAATTTGAAGAAAATTGGTCCAGGGGTGTCAGAAAAGTCCTTCAAAGGTTCAGATGTACAGATGGATGAACAACAGACACTGGATTGCAAGACAAAGTCATTTGACTGCAAAATATTGGTCTGGGTCATAAAATTACACTGTGCTCACTGTGTTTGAGTCCATGTAAAGGAGAAAGCACATGGCATATTAGTTGATTGTAGGCATTATAATGGAAAAGTTGTTAGACGATGAAAAACAGGTAATAATCATAAAACGATTCTGCATCGTTTAAGCCCTTGTTAGGGAAAAAGTGTGTGTCAGGCAAAATGATCTTAGGTGTATGCCAGGCAAAATGATCATAGGTGTAACAGTTGTTCAGAAATGGACTTGAATGCTACAGGGTTGAAATTGTTGACATCTGCATGGATGGCAGGATAGACAGAAGAACGCAAACATAGTAAACCGGATGGCTAGATATCACCTTGCTTAATCCATTGAAGACTGGAGACCCCTAAACGGGTAACTGACAAACAGTGCATACCCAGATCAGATGCCACAGAATGCAGTGTCTGATCAGGGTCTCCACTGTTTGCAAATAGTTCAACCATTTTTCTTTAGGAATATAGCCTGATATACCTAAAGTTTAAAATCGACTCTTCCAATTTATAGTGTGGGAGAGTTTACTGTTTATTCAGTCTCTGATGGGTTCAGCAGGTCTGACAATAAAAATGACCCTTGCATTCATGAACAATGTTTTGAGTATTCACTTACTCGGCATATGTCGAATAAGCTGCCTCATTGGGGTGTTGTAATCTCCAAGTCTACAGTTCTCTAGAACATATTTCAGCACTCCTTGCTCTTCCTCAACCCCATTAATATTCACTTTTACTTTCATCTCCACTATCATCTCAGCTATACCCCTGGAAAGAAAAACAATCTTTTTAGAATCCATTTATCTTCAGATATTTTTTTTTTCTTCAGATGACAAAGTTGTGTTAATTTCCATGCTTTTTTGTTTTATCACACTACAACCTCTTTATAACATGGTTCGCTTTAACATGGTTTTGGATATAACACTGTTCAAAGACGGATCCCAAAAATGTATGGATTATATTGAAAAATGACCATAAATGGTCATTTTTCAATATAATCTATACATTTTTGTTTGGATATAACACAGTTGTTTAATTAACACAGTTTATGCTATGGACCCCAAAAATAGTGTTATAAAGAGATTGTGGTGTATATCTTTTTTTTTCATTTTTCACTATAAAAAAAAAAAAAAATAATAATAAAAAAAATAAATAAATAAGTGCAGCTTCTTTACTTTTGGAGTAGACTCCTTCCCTTCTGAAAAGTGATCTACACTAAAAGAAAAAAACCTTTTCCTGATTTTCTCCTAAATAGTGCTTGGCATTTCAGCTATATGCTGCTTGCAGCAGGACAAAGATTTAGGCTATTCATAATTACCTATGAAAGGCTCAATAGCCAAGTTAGTAGCACATCTAACTGCAGATCCAGGGGTCACAAGTCTGAATCCCTGCTTGGCCACATAACTTCAAACATAAAATTTTCCTCTTTTCACTGATTCAAAACCGGCAAAAGTTCTAGTGTGCATAAGTATTGGTAAACCACTTAGAGGACTAAACTGCCCAGAAAAAGTTGAGCAGACTAACTGACTGGACCTTAATAGTGTTGACCCAGCTGTAAACCTCCATTTAGATTAAATGGTGTCTTTAATACAAGTGGTTGATAATGATACTCTTGTGTTTTTGACAGAAATTAAAAGCACTAATAAAGTGAAATGGAAGATTTACAATGTACCATGTAAATAGGTTTGACCTGTATTCAGTGTGTAGCAGTTACGCAAAAAATAATGATTCTGAAAACTGAAAAAAGACTTCTTTCTGAGAATTAAAAAAACTGTGGAGAATGAAAGTAGAAATAGCAAAATGTGACACACAATTGACTAAAACATGTCTCAGATCTGTAGCAGACAGTTAGAGATCCTTGCTAACTGCACACATTAGCCATTTTTGGGCTGTATCTGAATAAGTACCGTATTCGACCTAATGACCGCACATACCCCTATAAGCGCACAGTCAAGAAATTCCGTAGTCTTCAGATTACAACCAGTGTACTTTTTTCTTTACTTCTTTACAAAGGCATATGTTGTGGGTACTCATTTGAATTGCATCGACAAGTCGATGCAATTCAAATGAGTACCCACAACGTATGCCTTTGTAAAGAAAGTCAGAAAAAATCGCATAGTCATCATTAAATAAGTCCTTTTCTGATCTTTTTATAGTGTATCCTTAGTAGATAGATACATATTTGACCACAAATGAGTGTGCCCTGTAAGTTTGAAAAAACCTAAGCGTACAGTGCAGTAATTAGGTCGAATACGGTAAATTAATTTGCCAGTAAAAAATTACTCGTTTTTCATTGAACTTTTGTTTTCACCATTGTTGACAGGTATAAATAAAATTGTAACTTCCTTTTTGCTTGACATAGATCTGTCAAGCATAAAGAAAGATGAGACTGAATTTTACGCTGTTCATCATTTTTAATAATAAACAGATTTTCTGTGTATGTCGCTGAAATACTGATCTGGTCAAACAATGGTCTCTAAAAATACTGATTTCCAATATTCAAAGTACCCGTTACTGGGAGGAAATCTTGAAGTCCCTGCCAATTTGAATTATCAAGATTTAACTAGACAAAATAACAAACAAAATGGCTGTAAGCGAGCAGAAAGTAACTATCTTTGAACTCCAGCATTATATTCATGAATATTTTCACATTTACCCGTTACCTGACATCCAATCTAGTCTCCATAATATGGCAGCAGCACTCTACACAGATAACAGTATCTTGCAAACAGTGCAATTTCTCATATTTTAAACCAGAAATATAAACAGAACCATAAAATCACAAACACAGCAAATGCTTAATACTGGCCTGGCATGTCTGACTGGGTAGTCAAAACTCACAGTCACTATTTTTAGCTTTATTATAGTAAAAACTTGGTGGTAAGGCAAACAGTGTAGACCCCGATCATACTGCTCTTCTGATCAGGGTCTGCATTGTTTGCAAATTTCATTTTATCAGACAATATGGTATACAATATTTTAGTACATTTACTGTATAAAAACAATTTGAAATGTCGCAGGGCAGTGTAGTTCGGCTAAATCATGCTTTGCCTCTAAAGACTTAAACCAAATACTTTACTATAAATTTTTCTAAGTCTGTGACCTTGACCTCATGTGGGTCAAGATGATACAGAAAAAACTTTAGACCAGTATCTAACATCACTGCAAGTATGAACTACTTCTATCCAGAGATACAGCCTTTTAAAAAACTCATCATGAAAACAAGCCTATATAGTTTTGACCCCCCCCCCCCCCTTAAACCCCACTTTTATACAGTAAAACTGGGGGCTTCAGGGGTATTTATTAATTTTCATATTTCTGCTCAAAAACATAGATTGTGGGTACTTGTTAGAACCACCTCGCCTCTATGTTTTACACAGAAATATGAAAACTACCAGAAATTTTCATCTGAAAGGCTTCATTTTTGGGTGGTAAAGTTCTCAATATATTTGAATAGGCGTGTTTTTGAAATGTTTAACCAAACATTTTAACCAACACCAACGTCAGCGCCGACACCAAAGGCATGGTGACTTCTACAGCTCTACCTGTACTTTTCGTGCATGTCAGCTCAAAAGTCACCACAAAATAAACAAAAATCAATATATTTACTCATGCCCATTTTCAATGGCGAGTTCAAGACAGTTCTTGCCATTTTCATCTCTGTGCGAGAGGAGGTTAAAAGTCTTCCCATCTTCTTTTTTAACAAACCAGTATTGCAGCAACACTTCAGCAACATCTTCCCAACCATTCAAACATGCTATCTGCAGTGGTGTTTTCTGGAAAATTATAAGGATGATTATGAAGATTTGGTGTATTACAGACAACCCCCTTTATACTGACACTCGATACAAGGACAAAATTCTTTAAAATGATGACAATTTGTCTGTCATGAAACCTTTGCTTAAGATATAACAATTAGTCATAAATTATGCAAGAATATTGTAGTTAATACTTTAAAGAAACATATGTTTTGGATATTTGTTAGAATCACCTCAGTGTTCTATGCAGAAATCAGAACAAAACTAGACCTTTCTTACATATCAATCTGGGCCCAGTTGTTCAAAGCATCGTTAGCTTAATGAACTCGTTAAGGGCCATTTTGTTAACTATTTTAGCAGATTCAATATACAATTTTCTGAAATTTTTTGCTGAAAAAATGTGAGTAGCTTTTGCACTGCAAAAGCTACTCACATTTTTTCAGCAAAAAATTTCAGCATATTTGCATATCAGGATGTAAATTTTAACGAATCGTTAGCTAACGACGTTGTTAGCTTTGAACAACTGGGCCCTGCTCATTAAGGATTCTTTACAACAGCAAATTCATTTTAAAGGCAACTTCTTTGGGAACAAATGCTGTCATTGTAAGGACAGTTCACTGTACATTGCTTTTCACAATATTTCAGTTACCGTATTTGACCTAATTACTGCACTGTGCACTTAGGTTTTTCAAAATTACTGGGAACACTCAGTTGTGGTAAAATATGTATCTACCTATTAAGGATACACTATAAAAAAGATCAGAAAAGGCCTTATTTGATGATGATTTTGCGATTTTTTTCTGATTTTCTTTATAAAGACATATGTTGTGGGTACTCATTTGAATTGCATCGACCAGTCGATACAATTCAAATGAATACCCACAACATATGCTTTTCAATGCAATTCAAATGAGTACCCACAACATATGCCTTTATAAAGAAGTTAAGAAAAAGTACACTGGCTGTAATCTGAAGACTACAGAAATTCTTGACTGTGCGTTTATACGGATATGTGCGGTAATTAGATCAAATACGGTACACTCATGGAAGAGTGATAATGAAAGGTTCTGTGCACTGAATCTCTGTACAGTCATGAGGCAAATGAGCCTCCAGCACGATTTGAACCCGAGACCATGTGATCTCAAATAGAGAATGTTAGCCACCTAAATGTTATTTGGAAAATAAAACAGCAGCATTCTTTTAACTCTTGTCATGCTGAATAAATTAAGATGCCACACCCATTTATAATTCTCAGCCAATCAGATTCCTTGATCCAGACTGTTGATATAAATTCAGATTACTAAATGACAAACAGTGCAGATTCAGATCAGTTGGCTTCATCAGAAGCCAACTGATCTGGATCTTCACTGTTTGCAAAGGCAGGACATAACCAGGCTCAACAGGACAAGGGTTAACATTTAAAGTTACCCTTAAGGTGATAATCATATCTGCAGCAGATAATATTTTCATATATTTTTTTATTATTTTTCAGAGAAAATAAAACCTGAGGCATCTGATTAGGTTCTACATGGTTGCCACTCATCTAGCAATATTTTAAACTCATTTACTGGTAGTGGAACAGACTTTTACAAATTATAGGACAAGTATGGTAAGTAGTTATGGTGTTCAAATACTTAGAGAAAAAAATGGTAATATTTTTCAACCCAAAACATACTGATATTGTTTTTTTCTAATTTCTCAACAAAAACATGTTGTGGGTATTCATCAAAAGAACCTCAGCCAGGCAATACTAATGAGTTCCCACACGTTTTTTTGTGGAGAAACAAGAAAAATATTATATGGATACCAACTCTCTACCGGCCAGTGCACTATGGCACTTCTCATATCTGCTTGCTTGATTTAAACATGAGCTGCCCACAATCTCCTGACTGTATTTTGAAAAATATCAAATTCCCAATTTTGCATAAGGCTTTTGCTTTTTTTCAAATATTACCCAGAAGTAAAATATGTTTGTTTTCCAGTACTATTCTGGTATACCATTTTCAAATGAGCTGGTTATTGCCAGAAAATACTGTAATAACCCTAAATATTGGGACAGATAAGCCTGAACATGACATCTCATCTGGGTCGACACTGTTTGCCACTCAGCCGAGCAGATTTTAGACATATCAACATGAAGTAATATGGAAAAGATCAAGTTGAAGTTAAAGTGTTCCAGTATTTAGGGTTAATGCAGTACATTATATTGTACTGTCTCCAGTCTATGTAAGTAACCTGGGCCCAGTTGTTCAAATCTTAACAAAGTTGTTAGCTAAAGTAACATTAAAATGTCTATCTTGAAAAATGGCAAGTACATTGATATTTTTTGCTGAAAAAAATGTGAGTAGCTTTTGCATTGCAAAAGCTACTCACATTTTTGCAGCAAAAAATATCAATGTGTTTGAAAATACCTTAGCTACAACAGTTAATAAATTTGTCATTAACGAGCTTGTTAAGCTAACAATGCTTTAAACAACTGGGCCTAGCTCTCCTGGCACTATACATATACTAATCACTTGATCAGAAAATATCCATGCTTTATAAATGCAGCTACCAATACACAGTACATTCAGAGGGCTCCATGATGATGACTTGGTGTTTGACATCTCTTTCATCATTATTTTAGTCAGACTCAGATGATAAAAGGGGGACTATAATGAAAGGCTCTATGTCATGAAATGCTGTACAGTCTCTAGCAGGGGTTGGTGTGGCGAAGGTGTCCTGTATCTTACGTCACCAGGGTGTCCAACTGATACTGGCTTACAGTTGGGCAAGGCCTGCTATCCTTGTTTGTTTGTGTTGAGGTTTTATGGCCCAGTCAACCCAATGGGGTCATGTCGAGTGCGGTCAGTTTACCTAACCACACGTTTACTGGGCAGGCTTAGTCCTCTAAGTGGTTAACCAGTATTGTGCACATTCTTTCGCCAGAAACTGACAACTGCCCTTCTTGAATCAGCAGAAGGGAGAGAATGACCGTAGAAAATATTTCATTATCAATCTCCACGAAAGAATGTTGCCGACCTCGGCGGGGGTTGAACCGCGACCTCCTGGTCTCCAGTCGGACGGCGCATCCAACTGAACCAGGTAAGGGTAGAGGGGGAATGTTTTTATTTCTTCTGTTTCTTCACTTTCATTCCTGTTCCTCTTTTTCACCTGTCCTTCTCTTTCATCTCCTCTACTATCTCTTCTATCTCTTTTCTCTCTTTCTCTGGAAGACAACACAAAATGACCCACAGGGGTTGACGTGTCATTAAACCCCAACAAAATCAATCTGCCTCTAGAAGGGCGCTCTGATCTTATTGGCTCCCTTTGTTAAATTGGTTACTTGCCTTACAGAAGTCTTCATATTTTTTCTTGTTTAAAATCATTATTTTATTGTTCACATTTTAGGAAATTTACTGTAGATTTCTTCCGGAAGCAAAATCAGATCTGGACCTTACCTCAGTATTGTCTCTAACAGATACATCAACACCTGCCTCTAATAGGATATTGCACGACTTCCTCCAGCCCGTCTCAGCAGCTAGGAATAATGCTGTCTTATCTTTGTCATTCCTGAAATATAGGATATAGCTCAACACAAGACCTACCATATTCAATCTAATTACTGCACATAACCCTATATGCACACAGTCAAGCAATTACAATTGACTCTCGTTATCTCTACCTTGCCTATCTCGAATAATCGCTTATCTCGAAGTGATAATCTGGTCCCTGCTTAAACATGAAAATCTAACAACAGGTAACAAAATATTGTGAAAAGAGGAGGAATTCTCCTCTTTTCCACAATATAATATATCTCTAGCTTCAGGAGTCAAATTGCATATACATTTGTTAAATGTTCTATTCATTTTTTCCTAAATTCTGCAAATCTGATATGTTGAGTATGGATATCTCGAAGTATTTCAGAGAGTCCCTTGAAATTCAAGATAACGAGAGTCGACTGTACATAGTCTTCAGATTACATCCAGTGTAAGGTTTGTCTTCTTCTTTACAAAGGCATATGTTATGGGTACCCATTTGAATTGCATTAACTTGTCCACAACATATCATTCATAATTTGTTTGTGTTGAGGTTTTACGGTCCAGTCAACCCACTGGAATCATGTCAAGCATGGTCAGTTTACCTAACCATTATTGTGTACATTCTTTTGCCAGAAACTCAAGTGCCCTTCTTGAATCAGAGGGAGAGAATGATCGTAGAAAATATTTCATGATCAATCGCCATGAAAGAATATTGCTGGCCTGGCAGGGGGTCGAACCCGCAACCTCCTGATCACCAGTCAGACGTGCATTAAAATGAGCCACTGAGGCCGGCATATACTTTCATAACGAAAATAAAAAATAACACACACACAAAACATCGCATAAATGCCATTAGATAGGTCAGTTGCTGGTCTTGGTTTTGAAGCATACTTTTAGATGGTAGATACATATTTTTACTACAAGTTTTCCCTGTAATTTTGAAAAGCCTAAGCACACAGTGTGGTAATTAGGTAGAATACGGTATCTCCAGACAAGAAAGCTTGCCTGAAATTGTTTGTTTGTGTTGAGGTTTTACGACCCAGTTTACCTATTCACACTTTTACTGGGCAGGCTTAGTCCTCCAAGTGGTTAACCAGTATTGTGCATATTCTTTCGCCAGAAACTGACAACTGCCCTTCTTGAATCAGCGAAAGGGAGAGAATGACCATAGAAAATATTTCATGATCAAAATTAATGTCCACAAAAGAATGTTGAATGTTACAGAAATGAAAACTGTCAATAAGCAGCGCTTATTCGATACCCCCGGCATAAAAGCATACAACTTTTTTCTATCAAAGTTTAAGTTTCAATGTGCCAGTGTGACCTGAAAATAAAGTCAAGGCCACCAAAATCTAATCACTTCTTTCCCCTTTCCTAATGATGTACTAGTTTGGTCATATCCCAGCCATTGGTTAAAAAGAAAGTGTGCATACAAACTTTTTACTGAATTAAGAAATTTTACAAAAGGGCAATAACCCTAAGAGAATTGGTCCCTAGCCCTTACTCTTTTTTACATAGGTACATCTTATTGATATCAATGTGCCTGCAGAAATTGATGAATATCCATCGCTGCATTTTCAAGATATTAGGAAAAACAAAGTGTCACGGACCGACACAAAATTTTACAAAGGGCAACAACTCCAAGAGAAATGGCCCCTAGCCCTTACTTTTTCTTACGTAGGTACACATTATTGATATCAGTGTGTCTGCAGAAATCAATGAATATCCATCGCTGTGTTTTCAAGATATTAGGAAAAAAGATATGGTGCGAACAAGGCTCATTTTTGAAGTCTTTATAATGTAGTGACCTTGAAAATGAGGTCAAGGTCACAAAAATCTAATCACCTCTTTCCCATGTCCTAACAATGTATCTGTGCTAGTTTGTTCAAATTCCAGCCATTGGTTCAAGATATAGTGTGCACACAAGCTTTTTCCTATCAAAATTTGAGTTTCAACGTGCTGGTGTGACCTTGAAAAAGAGATAAAGGTCACCAAAATCTAATCACTTCTTTCCCCAATCCCAATGATGCATCTGTGCTATTTTGGCCAAATTCCATCTATTGATTCATGAGATAGAGTGCACACAAGGCTGACTTTTGGGGTATTTATAAAGAAGTGACCTTGAAAATAAGGTCAAGGTCACCAAAATCTAATGAAAATGAGATCAAGGTCACTAAAATCTTATCACTTCTTTCCCATGTCCTAATGATGTATCTGTGCTAGTTTGTAAAAATTCCAGCCATTGGTTCAAGATATAGTGTGCACACAGTTTTTGTATCAAAATTTGAGTTTCAAAGTGCCAGTGTGACTTTGAAAACAAGATAAAGGTAACCAAAATCTAATCACTTCTTTCCCCAATCCCAATGATATATCTGTGCTAGTTTGGTCTAATGCCATCTATTGATTCATGAAAAAGAGTGCACACAAGACTCACTTATTGAGTGTTTATAATGTAGTGACCTTGAAAATAAGGTCAAGGTCACCAAAATCTAATCACTTGTTTCCCCCATCCTGATGATGTATCTGTGCTAGTTGGTCAAATTCCAGCCATTGGTTAAAGAGATAGTGTGCACACAAAATTTTAACTGCATTAAGAAATTTACAAAGGGCAATAACTTCAACAGAATTGGCCCCTAGCCCTTACTTTCTCTTATGTAGGTACACCTTATCGATATATCAATGTGTCTGCAGAAACTGATGAATATCCATCACTGCGTGAAAAAACCAGCATTGCGAACAGTATATCAGTAAATACAAAGTTTGCTGGGGGTGGGGGGGGGGGGGGGGGGGCGGGGTTTAAATATTGCAAATTTTAAGGGACATCAATGTCTCTCTCTAAGATGAAGGTTTAGCGGACATCAGAGTCAAAAGGGGCCAAGTCTTGTGTTTTTGAGGGACAAGGAAAACCCTGTAAATTTGTCATCTGCTTAATCAGTCCAGAGAGTAGCAGAAATTAAAAAAACAATCTTACTTTTCATTGAGGTTGGCTCTGTTGTCAATGAGGTATTCAACAATGCGATAGTGTCCATAAAAGGCAGCCCCATGTAGAGGTGTATTTCTTCTATCATCTGTATCATGTATGGCTGCTGAATCATAATTTAATATCTCTCTCACAACCCTGTCAAAAGAAAATAATTTTGGGCTATAAATACACCACAACCTCTTTATAACACTATTGTTGGGCTCCACAGCATAAACCGTGTTAGTTGAACAACTGTGTTATATCCAAACAAAAATGTATAGATTATATTGATGGTCATTTTTCAATATAATCTATACATTTTTGGGATCCATCTGTGAACCGTGTTATATCCAAAACCGTGTTATAACGAACCGTGTTATACAGAGGTAGAAGTATAAGAAGAAAATTTTTAATCCCTTGTCCTGCTGAACCCAGATATGCCCTGCTAATGCAAACAGTGTAGATCCAGATGCACTGTTTGTCATTAAGTATGTGACTTTGTATCGAAAATCTGGATCAAATAATCTGAGTGGCTGAAAATAAGAAGTGGGAGTGGCATCTTAATTTATTCAGCATGACAAGGGTTAATATAATTTTTCACATGTTTTTAAGGGAACTTAATCGTAATTAATTATCTCTCTGACAACTCTGTCATAAGAAAATTATTTTTGGTTGTAGATAAGCAGAACATTGTAAATCTATCATTTTTCATAGGCTTTCGTGCTTTCAAGGGTACTGAATTTTAATTAACCCTGACCTCTTTCTAGGATAATTCAGCTGTTGACAAATTGATGATATTTTTCTTATTTTTCCTAGCAAACAGGATTTGACATTTCTTGCAAACTATCATATCCTGAAGTGTATGAAACGACAAAACCTGTTCTCTGGGAAAAATCAGAAAAATATTTCAAAATGTCTACTGCTGAAAATTTTACCCAGAGCGCTAAGTGTTAATTATCTCATTGAAAATGCTACTGATTAATAGTACTTCATCAGAAGACTTGCAAAGGAAGAGTATTTGGTTATAATTCAGGGATACATTCGCCAGGTCCTGTGGGAGGTGCTGAAAACTGAGGCCGAAGGCCGCGGTTTTCAACACCTCCCAAGGGACCTGGGGAATGTTATTGTATTGAAAAACCATGTTCGATCGCTATTATTGCATAAAAAATGAAAACATTTGCTACATTTCGCGTTATTTCTCGCACTATTTTGTTTTGCCTTTTCACCGATGTCTCGCGAACGTAATTTCCACTGACTATGCTTGTTCTTGGGCCAGGCACTACACATCCCATAATGGCAGCAAATCTGTGGCCCCAGTACGATCATATTGAAAGTTGCGTAGCCGTGCATTAACAGCGTGTGAATTGCCTTGTTAATACACGGCTTTTCGCCGGTTAATGCACGGCTGTTAATAATGTGTGGCACCGCTTTTTTTGCAATAATTCAGGGATAATTTTCTCCAGCTCTCCAAAACTAACATACCTTATGGATACTGATTAGAAGCCCCTTGCCAAGGTGCTTCTAAAGAGTACCAACAATGCATGCTTTTACAGAGAAATAAGAAAGATTATCCCAAAATTATCATCAAATACTCCTCCTTAACAAGAGGCCCACGGGCCACAATTTGCTCACCTGACTGAAACACCCATTACAGATAACATAACAACATTTTTCCAATATTGTCACAGTAACTTATCAACACAGTGGACTGTCTTTATTTAACACCTAGTACTTTGGGTAAAATTTTCAGATGAAATTTTGAAATATTTTTCCCAGAGACTAGGAACTGATATTTCAGGCAAATTGTCTCCAACTGAGAAAATTTGCCAGAAATGTCAAATCCTGTTTCCCCTGACAAATAAGAAAAATATCACCAATTTGTCATCCGCTGAATTAGCCAAGAGAGTGGTAAAGGTTAATAGATTTTTAAGATGGCGGCCATGGTGGCCATCTTTGATTTCTGATCGACCAGCTTTAGCTATTTTTGATCTACAATTTAAGTCACTCTTGTACTTCATATCAAGCCTCCAGTCAATTGGCCTTTTGATTCAGGAAAAGAAGCACAGAATAGATATCCAAGATGGCAGCCATCTTGGATTTCTGATCGGAATGATTTCAGCTATTTTTGATCTACTAGTCATCCCTATGCTTCCTACAAGTTTCAAGCCAATTGGCCTTTGGTTTCACGAGAAGAAGCAAAAAATAGATTTTCAATGTGGCCATCTTGGATTTCCGATCGGGACAATTTTAGCTATTTTTGATCTACAAGTATTCCCAATGCTTCCTACTAAGTCTGGAGTCAATTGGCTTTTGGGTTTAGGAGAAGAAGCCAAAAATAGATTTTCAAGACGGCCGCCATGGCGGCCATCTTGGATTTCCAATCAGAACAATTTTAGCTATTTTTTGTTCTACAATTCACCCCGATGCTTCCTACCAAGTATCGAGTCAACTGGCCCAGGGTGTAGGAGGATTACGCTTTTAAAGCAATTGTTGACGCCGCACAACGGATGACAGACGACACATGACGGACAACGGACATTGACTGACCACAATAGCTCACCATGAGCACCGTGCTCAGGTAAGCTAACAAGTCCTATGCTTATTTTCAGCTGTGTAGAAGCAGAATATTGTAAACAAAATAAAATTACATCCTATACAGTGTCTACCATTAGAGTCATGTCGAGCTGGTCAGTTCACCTAGCCAAATTTTTTCCTGGGTTGGCTCACTCCTCTAAGTGGTTAACCCTTGTCCTGCTGAATAAATTAAGATGCCACACCCACTTCTAATTTACAGCCAATCAGATTACTTGATCAGGATTGTTGCTATAAATTCACATACTTAATGTCAAACAGTGCAGATCCAGATCAGATGGCTTCTTCAGAAGCCATCTGATCTGGATCTACACTGTTTGCAAAGACAGGGTATATCCAGGTTCAGCAGGACAAGGGTTATTAACCAGTATTTGTGCATATTACCTCACCAGAAACTGACAACTACCCTTCTTGAAACAGCAGAAGGGACAAAATGATCGTAGAAAATATTTCATGATCAATCTCCACGAAAGAATTTTGCTGTACCTGGCGGGGATCTAACACGTGATTTCCTGATCACCAGTCGGACATGAATCCCACTGAGCCACCGAGGCTGGCCAATTATCAAAAATCAGTTGAGAAAAAGAAAATAATATTTTCTATTATAGAAATTGCAAAATATAACTTTACTATAGAAATCGCATAGGTCAGACCAATTTTTCTCCTAGATTTTATCTTAGGGTGAATATATAAGAACTTGCAGAACCAGAAAAGATATGGTCAATAAGAACACATTTTGTCCATTCTGAATAAAATGCAGTGAAAAAAAATAAATGTCTTTCTGGACAATGCTGAAAAAGACTGTACAAATTACAATAGACTTACTCTAAATGACCACACTGACAGGCCAGATGCAATGGAGTTTTTCCACCATGATGCTTTGACCTCACATGAGCACCATTTTGGATCAAAATCTGAAAAATATCATTCAAAGTTAGTAAGAATAGATAGCTCTATATATGATACCTTTTTTCCAACTGAAAATTACCAATTCTGGGTCCAGTTGTTCAAAGCATTGTTAGCTTCACAAGCTCGTTAGTTTTCAAAATGTTAACTGTTTTAGTAAGTACAACATTTAATTCACAGGCATTTTTACTGAAAAAATGTGAGTAGCTTTTGCAAATGCAAAAGCTACTCATAGTTTTTCAGCAAAATATTAGCATATTTGCCATGTTTTATGATCAAAGTTTTAACGATAAGTTAGTTTTGAACAACTTGGCCCAAGGTTCAATGATGCATCAATCCTTGTGAGTTATTTTGTGTCATCTCACAGAGAAAAGGACTAAGAGGACAGAACAGCTAGCAGAGAAAAGGGAAAAATAAAGGGATATGAAGGAAAAAGCAACTGACAGTGCAGATTTGTTTATTTTATTTGAGCTTTACGTCACTTTCAACAATCTTTCAGTCATATCGCAACAGTGTCTGGATTCTGCAGGGAGCTCAATGCTCATTTTTAGAGTGCTGCCTCACTGAAATATCATGCCCCAGGCACTTGACATGATATTCCACCAGTCACATTATACTGACACTGAGCTGACCAGTTCTGATTTCTAGCTCTACTTTCTTAATGCTGAGCATCAAGCTAAAGAGCAGGCAGTACCGATTTTAAAGTCTTTGGTACGACTCAACTGTTTGTTTGTATTGAGGTTTTACGGCCCAGTCCACCCAATGGGGTCATGTCGAGCACGGTCAGTTTACCTAACCGCACGTTTACTGGGCAGGCTTAGTCCTCTAAGCGGTTAACCAGTACTGTGCACATTCTTTCACCAGAAACTGACAACTGCCCTTCTTGAATCAGTGGAAGGGAGAGAATGACCGTAGAAAATATTTCACAATCAATCTCCACGAAAGAATGTTGCCGAACTCGCGGGGGTTGAACCCGCGACCTCCTGGTCTCCAGTCGGACGGCACATCCAACTGAGCCACCGAAGCCGGCAACTCAACTGACAGTGTAGAAAAAGAAGAAATATGCCACCATCACTGCCTCCTCTAAGTATTCAGGCTCTTCCCATTACTGATATTTCTTCTTGTTTATCTACATAAAAGTGTTGCAGTATTAAGAGATGTCTGGCAGAAGCAATATTCCTGAGTAACTAAAATGGTACATTTTGGGGGAGAAATAAGAAAAACATAGTCTCAGCTCGAAGAGACTAGTAATTTTGGTTTTAACCCTAGTCCTGCCAAACCTGGTTATGCCCTGCCTTTGCAAACAGTGTAGATCCAAATCAGTTGGCTTCTGAAGAAGCCAACTGATCTGGATCTGCCCAGTTTCTCAATAAGTATGTGAATTTGTATCAACAACTTGGATCAAGTAATCTGATTATCTGAAAATTAGAAGTGGGCCTGGCATCTTTATTTATTTAGCAGGACAAGATTTAAGATAACAGCAGAATATGGCATCTAATGTAGGTCAACATTAATTGGCACTCATCCAGCAGTTCCTAGCCCCAAGGTTATAAAACTTTTTTCATGCACAATTCAGCTGAGCATGAAATTTGTCCTGCTAATACCTGCAAATTACCAGCAACTGCAAATTCTTTCTTGCTAAATACAGCTGAGCATGAAAAATTCTCTACTATTATTGGCTTTTTCATATTTATCAGCAGAGAAAATTTCATGCTCAGCTGAGATGAGCATGAAAAAAGTTTTATAACCTCGGGGCCAGGTAGTATATGGTGTTGTTAATTTTTTTGGGACAAGCATGGTAAGTCATCAACATGTTCAAATATGGTTGTATCTAAGCTTTGTTGAGGAGGAGTATTTGATGATATTCTGGCCCCAGATTATAAAACTCTTTTCATGCTCAACTCAGCTGAGCACTGAATTTGTTCTGCTAAAAAAACTCATTTCACTAATAACTGCAAATTCTTTTTGCCGAACATAGCTGAGCATGAAAATTTCTCTGCTAATAAATATGAAAATGCCAACTATTCAGCTGAGCTGAGCTAAGCTGAGCATGAAAAAAGTTTTAATAACCTCTGGGTCTGGAATTTTTTTCTTATTTCAAAAAAAACAAACAAAAACAAAAACATGTTGAGGGTACACATTATAAAGGCTTCAACATTCTTCTTACTTCTACACAAATAGGTATGTTATAGGTACTCATTAGAAGCAAATCCTCAAGGTGCTTCTAATGAGTACCCACACGTTTTTTTAGGGAAATAAGAAAAGTATCCCAGAATCATCACCAAATACTCCTCCTTAACAAATCTTCTGATACTACCGTATAATTCTGGGATAATTTTTTCCAGTTCACCATAAAAAAGTATCTTGTGGGTGCTCATTAGAAGCACTTCTAAAGAGTACCCATAACCAGGGTTCAAGAAACTAAAAATTGGTCCAGTCATTTTCAGCCGCATTTACAGAGTTTGCCCGAGTCATTTTAGCCTGCATTTACGGAGTTTACCAAGCGTAGATTTCAGTATTTTTGTATTGCAAATTCCAAATGCAGATGCTGGCTTATTATTAACATAATAAGGAACAAGAGGCCCACAGGCCATGGCTCTCTCACCTGAGTGACATAGCCACTGCAGATATGCAGATGTTATGCAACATTTTTCCAATCCTACCATTGCAACTAATGAAAAGATCATCATTTGAGCAGTTCAGTTACAGTTTACAGATTTTTAACGCTGCCAGGCAACTGAGTCGCATAGAGGCAGCGCCTTGAGCAGTTCTTATTTTGAAGAAGAATATATGGGCCTGACAGTCAGTGGAGCGTGATCAGTTGAATAAACCATCAATCACATTTCAACAGTAGGATCAATGTGAAATTTGGTGGAAACTGGCTAGGTGGTTTCTGAAGAATCATGATTTTATATATGTAAACAGCACAGTGGCAGGAAAATATAATAAACATAAATAAAAAATGGTGAAAAAGTGAATTTAGAAAAAGTGTGTTTAAAAGGTGACCAGGGAATCTTTATCTGAGCAAAACGCTTAGGGGAAAATTTGGGGTCATTTTTTGGTGGTTGCACCAAAATCAGCATTTCTCATACTACTGCCAGGGCCTTCTGGTTTCAGACAAAAAGATTTAAAGATTTTCCCTATAAGTATATATAAAACAAGATGGCGGCGATGACGATTTTAGCTATTTTTTCATCTACAAGTTACCCCTATGCTTCCTACCAAGTTTAAAGAAGGAGAAGAAGCGAAAAATAGATTTTCAAGATAGCCACCATGGAAAACATCTTGGATTTCTGATCAGTAAGATTTTAGCTATTTCTGACCTATAAGTCAACCTGATGCTTCCTACCATGTTTCGAGTCAATTGGCTTTTTCAGTTTCACTCTGATGTGAAATTTGGTCCAGCTTTAAAAAAAAAAAAAAAAAAAAAAAAACAAAAAAAAAACAGTCAGAGACTGAAGAACCGGCATTTTCTTGAGCCTTGCCCACATTTTTTTTTTTTGTTTTCTTTTTGAGAAACAAGAAAAATCATCCCAGCCAAATTCTCCTTCTTAACAAAACCTCTGATACCACCATATACACCACAACCTCTTTATAACACTATTGTTGGGGTCCATAGCATAAACTGTGTTAGTTAAACAACCGTGTTATATCCAAACCAAAACTGTATAGATTATATTGAAAAATGACCATTTATGGTCATTTTTCAAAATAATCTATACATTTTTGGGATCCATCTTTGAACCGTGTTATATCCAAAACCGTGTTATAACAAACTGTGTTATAAAGAGATTGAAGTGTAATTCTGGAACAAGTTTCTCCAGTTCTTGATAAAAACATATGCCATGGGTACTCATTAGAAGTGCCTCATTAAGGCATTTCTAATGAGTACCCACAACATAGTTTTTTTTATGAAGAAATAAGAAAACTCATCTCACAATTATCACCAAATACTCCTAAGCAAATTCTCTGGGTAGTACACACACCTTAACAACATCTATATGGCCGTTGGATGCAGCTATATGTAGTGGAGTTTGTAGCTTCTCAGTTCCTGTCTCTTCTAAGAAATCTAACATTGGACCATCTCCAGCAAACATTGCCTATGTAAGAATACACAAAACTTTGTTATTCAAATATAAACCTTCTAGGTGAAAACAGATAAAACTAGTTACAGGGTTTTCAGAGAAAATATATGACCCCCACCCCCACCATGAAGTTTCAGTTTTTCTACTGCTGTGACCTTGAAAATTAAGTCAAGGTCACCAAAATCTAAATAGTTCTGTGTTATGTCCCAATTATATATCCATGAAAATCATTGGTTCACAAGATATTGTGCAGACAAGAAAGTGTCACCCTGACCTCGACGCCAACAGTGATTCCTACAGCATATGCACCAAAATCAATATGTCGTAGGTGGGGGACATAACAAACAACTGTTGTTGTTGGGGGTTTTTTTTTCCGTTTTTACTGAAACACATCTATAGACACACATATGTATACAAACATATATACATACACACAGATATACATGAACAGACACATACAGAGAAAGAGAGATGACACAGCACAAAACAAAACCTACAATAAGACTTGTGTAACCAGCAAAGACTCAGATCAGCCTGCATGTCCATAGGCTCAAATAAAACAAGGTCTGCTGCTAGACAGGACAGCTCGCCTGAACTTGTGCTTGTCTATCAGATCTTAGAAACTTTGACGTAAAACTTTAACATAAAATTTCTAAGTCTGTGACCTTGACTTCTAGGTCATGAGCAGGGGTGTGGATAGTGCTCAATAAAATTTGGATCAACATCTATAATCATACCAAATACAGTCGACTCTCGTTATCTCGAATTCCAAGGGACTCTATTAAATACTTCGAGCTATCCGTACCTCAACATATAAGATTTGCAGAATTGAGGAAAAAATTATTCGAACAACCACATTTAACAAATATATATATGTGATTGGACTCTTGAAATTAGAGACTATTAAAAATATTGTGGAAAAGAGGAGAAATTGCTCCTTAGGAGCAATTTCTCCTCTTTCCCACAATATTTTTTTCCCTGTTGTTAGATGTTCATGTTTCGGCAGGGACCAGATTTTCACTTCGAGATAAGCGGTTATTCGAGATAAGCGAGTTCGAGATAACGAGAGTCAACTGTACTTATAAATTAAAACCATCCAAGGATTTAGAAAATGTATGGTCTTAAAAACTTTGAAGTATAACATTTTTGTTAATGTCTCCGCGGATGCCGACACCAATACCAACATCAATGCTGGAGGTAGTGCAATAGCTCTTCCTGTACTTTCGTACAAGTGAGTTAAAAAAACTGGATACTTGTAATTCTTTTTGAACAATACAGACTCTTTTGTCCTTCCATATGCACATTATTGATTCTTGTTTACTTTTAGAGTTAGAAAAATGTAGCTGCCTTGCAATATACAGTTATTTTTCGGGCGGTGCTGAAACAGCCTCTGTTGCTCAATCGGGAAAGCACTCGCCTCCCATGTGGAAGGTTGCGGGTTCTAAACCCAGGACCTTTTTTATGAACCTGTCGAGTTCCATTGTTTTTCATTGTTATAAGTATGAAAATATACTTTCCTTCTTACATTGTGTATCTGTTTTTTCAGATATTACTTGTTTATTAATATATTTTATACTCTCTTTCTCAAAAGAAAGGAGAGAGAGAAAAAATCATGATTGAATTTGAAATTGTGTATATAGGACTCATTTTGCATTTATAGACATTTAGCAATGACCAGCCTGCTCATCTCTTCATTATATGCTATTTAGAACCTGCAAATCACTGTAATAAAAATAATAATAAATATAATATTAATATTATAACAAAAATACAATCGTTGACTCAGGCCTGACAAGAAATCAATTATACCAAAGAAAATACAGTTGACTCTCGTTATCTCGACCCCTCTTATCTCGATCCGATCACTTATGTCGAACTGATTTCTAAGTCCCAATTATTTTCCCTATGTATTCATTGTATTTCAGCTTCGCGTATGTCGAACTTCTTTTATGTCGACACTTCGGCTATCTCGTCCATCATTTTCAGTCCCTAAATATATTTTTCACAGTTTTTACTACCGCGTATCTCGAACTCGGACCATGACGAAGGAAAAAAATGTAAGATGCGGCGCTGCCGGTCTCTCAGTTAATGAAAATCAAAATAGGCCATTGACAAATAAATCAATATTTTAATTTTCCCCTTTGTCCAGGTAATTACAAACAACACAAACAATGTCTAAAATCCGTAATTATGAAATCACGTGCGTGTCGAGTCGGGTTTGACACGCGGCGCTCAACACCGTCTCGTGTCATTGATTTGTAAGATAAAAAGCGGCCTAGAATAGTGTTATGGAAGATTAATCAACGAAGTTTCTTTAATTTATTGTTTAGATATGCTCTTCACTATTGAGTACTGTCCGTCTGAATGCTATAGCGTCTTCAAGAAAAGTCAGTGCGCGACAGGTTCCGACTCAGATCAGCCTGTATTGATCAGGCTAGCTAAGTCTGAATCTTCACTTGTTACTCTTTGGTCGGGCGGTGCTCTTTGGTAAGCCCAGATAGGGCTTATACGTATAATGGAAAATTCGTGGGCGTGCAGGCTGATCCCAGTCTTTGACAGTCGCACAGTCTTCTAATAGGAGTTGTCGTGCACGGCCTCAAATAGACGAATCACACGTGGGTACTGATGTTAACCCTTCCGACCCTGTAGACTGGTACAGATACCCGCACAAATAGTGTAGGTCTAGATGAGACGGTTCATAACGAGCTGTCTCTGCAGGATCTGCAGTTTGCCGCGCTGAGATGGTTCGTTTATGCCAGGGGAGATGATCCAAACTAGCTTACAGCTGCCGATTGACATTGTAAGCGTTTTATGCAAAAGCGGAAACCAGTCAACTCTTTATCGAGTCGTCTATGCGAAGGGAGCTAATCCAAACCAGTTCATAACGTATAGCTAACACGACCAGGAAACCAGTAATTTATTTATAGCTCATATGGAAATCCAAATTTGCAGGAGTATAAAAGACAACAAGAGACGTTTGAAATTTATTATTATTAACATTTATTGATAATATTATTCCAAGAGAACCATTGCATTTCCTAAAACAAACAGTAACAATGCAAACTGAAGTACGCGTAAATTATTTAAGTTGCCATATACATGTGCCTTCCATGCACGTTTTGGCGAACAGTCGTCATACCTATGACGTCACAATTTGGTTGTCTCGAACTACTGATAACTCGAACATTTTTATCCGGTCCCGTGAAGTTCGAGATAACGAGAGTCGACTGTATTGTTATGATTCAGATTTTTACATGATTACATTGGCAGACACTGCATCGCAGACACTGCATAATACCCTACCACTTTGCAGTAATAAAACATGGAGTGGAGATGGGTATATTTGATGGGATAATGACTAAGGGTGGCTAATCGGAGCTGAAAAAATAACTGATTATCCTGCCATTGTGATCAATAATAGATTAGTAATCAATGAAGATTTGGTCATAATTTTACCTGTCTGACTGAGCATAAGTCTTACCATACATTGTACTTTACTGTATGTATTTGATCTGACAGGGTTGAGCAAACAGTGTAGACCGAGATGAGATGCCGCAAATGCGGCGTCTCATCCGGATCTTCACTGTTTGCCACTCATTGAGCTATTTTTAGACACAGCATTAGGTAGTAAGTTGTACTCATTCAAATTTTAGATTAAGTATGGTAAGTAGTTGAGGTGTCTGAATACTAAGGGTAAATACGGTAAAGTAAGGGACACAGGAATTAAATAATCGATTATTAGCAAATCTGTAATGATAATCTTTTTTTTTTTTAATTTATCTATCAATTAATCGATTATCCGATTAATTGTGCCAGTCGTAATAATGACCTTTTTATGGCATCTATCACAGCACCTTGGTAGGGGCAATAAAATCACTAGTGAGTGTACCATTTTTGGTTTTATTTTTAGCTATAGGGATCAAACATGGGTTTTCATGCATTAACATTCGCCAGGTCCCGTGGGAGGTGTTGAAAACCGAGGCCGAAGGCCGCGGTTTTCAACACCTCCCAAAGGACCTGGCGAATGTTAATGCACTGAAAAACCATGTTTGAGCGCTATTATTGCATAAAAACTGAAAACTTTTGCTACATTTCGCGTTATTTCTTGCATTATTTTGTTTTGCTTTTTCCCCGATGTCGTGCAAACGCTATTTCCACGGACTATGCTCGTTCTAGGGCAGGGCAGTGCACATCTCCTGATGGCAGCAATTCTGTGGCCCCAGTATGAGCATATTGAAAGTTGCGTAGCTGTGCAATAACAGCGCCTGAATTGCCTTGTTAATACATTGCTTTTTGGTGGTTAATGCACAGCTGCTTATAACGTGTGACACTGCTTTTTATGCAATAATATGTCTTCAAAAACGGCTAACGTGATTGTAAAAGAGAATCTGGAGGTGAATTCCTTTGGAACAAGAGCAAGTGCCCAGAGGGTCACAAATACTCCCGGCCGGCGCCATTTCTTAATTATAAAATATTTTAAAGTTAATGACAATTATATAAGGCAAGATATAGTTTACAATGTCAGTCTCTGAATGACACTGATCTATCATCCCAAGTGCATGAAGCAAATTTGCTGGGCCATATATATAGGTCACTGACCTATATTTACTTGAGAAATTAATCTGATGGTCACACTGATGCATTTTACCAAATATGATGTTAATCCATTAAATAATCTAAAAGATATTAAGCAAAATCACTAGACCATGAAATATTGGTCATACTGATATATATTTACTTTGAGGTGAAAGTTTGGGTCACACTGTGTCATTATATGTAAATATGACATTTAGGTATCAAACAGTGGGAGATATAAGAAAAAATCACAGGGCTATGAAATATAGGTCACATAATCCCAAAATATTATAGTAATACATCAAATTGTCTTCAAGATGTAACAAACAATCACTGGACCAGGAAATAAAGGTTACAGTGACCTACATTTACTTTTAGGTCAACTGTTTGATCATAATTCATAATCCCAAATAATGATGTTCATACATCAATTAACATTCAAGACATGCAGCAAAATTACTGGACCATGAAATATAAGTCAAGGTGACCTACATTTGTTATGCTGTCAATCGTGCTGGCACACAGAACCAATATTCCAAGTATTACATTAATCCATAAAATAGTCTTCAAGATATAAGGCAAAATCACTGGAGCATGAAAATATGATCACAATGACCTTGACCTTATTACACTGAATGTTGATGTGATAAACATGTCTGATGCCCATCCTTCTTTAAGAAGTTGTTTGTATAAACAAACTGAAACATACTACTTTATTGAGGCATTAATCCATGAAATAGGCTTCAAAATATAAGTCAAAATTACTGAAGCATGAAAATAAGGTCACAATGACCTTGACCTTATTACACTGAATGTTGATGTGATAAACATGTCTGATGCCCATCCTTCTTCATTAAAAATTTGTTTGTATAAACAAACTGCATATTACTTTTATTGAGGCATTAATCCATGAAATAGTCTTCAAAATATAAGGCAAAATCACTGGAGCATTAAAATAAGGTCACAATGACCTTGGCCTTATTACACTGAATGTTGATGTGATAAACATGTCTGATGCCCATCCTTCTTTATTAAGAGGTTGTTTGTATAAACAAACTGCAATATACTACTTTATTGGGGTGTCCTACATTTTGACCTCTAGCCCCGCCATGGGGCATGACCCAGGGGTCCATAGATGTAGAATGGAAGAGAACCCTCCCAGGTACCCCCATACCAAATATGAAAAGTTTTTGATCAGTAGCTGCAGAGTTATAAGTAATCAAAAAACTTTGAAGTAAAACTTGGTTATAGAAAGGGACGGACGGACGGACGGACAAACAGACTAACAGAAAGGACGAAAACTATATAATCCTTCGGCATATTTCATATGCCGGGGATATAAATACAGAAAAAAAAACAGACAATAGCAGTAAGACTTGTTTTGACTGCTTTTTAAAATAGAAATATGTATGCCAAAATATTATGAACCATATTTACTGGAATTATTTTAAACATCCTACTCCTTTCTATGATTCAACTAAGTTGCCCTAAAATTTAAATGTCTTTTTCACCAGCTGCTGATGTGTCTAAAATATTGTGACAAACTGGCAAACATAGCAGACACCTCATTCTTGGGTGTCTGATTTGTGTGTGCATTGTTTGCTCAGGCCCTGAGGTTATAAAAACAATTCATGCTCACCTCAGCTGTGCATGAAATTTTCTCTGCTAATAAATATGAAAATGCCAACAATAGTTGGCATTTTCATATTTATTAGCAGAGAAATTTTCATGCTCAGCAATGTTTAGCAAGTAATTTGAGATTTATAGGCAGGAAAAATTTCATGCTCAACTTCATTGGCGTGAACAAAGTTTTATAACCTTGGAGCCAGGCCCGTCAAAATAGTTGAGTCAAATACTGTATGCTCAAGTACATACATACCTCAAGTACTTTCAAGTTATTATTTTCTGCAGCTAAATACAAAGCTGTTTTCCCATTCTTGTCTCTGGCTGAGTTATCGAAGCCCGGGTGATTCAACATAGTGCTTACAATAGCACTATGTCCATGCTGACTGGCTACTAGCAGTGGCGTCAAACCATCATTATCAGGATTATTATATTCTACTTTTGCTAATCCTCTCCTTTCTTCATCACTGAAATGATTAATACAGTCGAACCTCGTTATCTCGAACTCGCTTATTTCGAATTACCGCTTATCTCGAAGTGAAACTCTGGTCCCTGTTTTAACATGAAACTATGACAACAGGTAACAAAATAATGTGGAAAAGAGGAGAAATTGCTTCTAAGGAGCAATTTCTCCTCTTTTCAACATTATTTTATATATATATTTCTAACTTCAGGAGTCAAGTTACATACTCATTTGTTAAATTTGGTTGTTCAATTTATTATTTTACTCACTCTCTCAACTCTGATATGTCGAGGTACGGATATCTCGAAGTGTTTCAGTGAGTCCCTTGGAATTTGAGATAACGAGAGTCGACTGTACTTTACTTAACCCATTTTAGTCTGGATACCCCTAAAGGATTTCTGGCAGACCTTGCAGACCCAGATCAGATGACACAGCATGCGGCATCTGATCAGGGTCTACACTGTTCGCATTTAATACAGGAATTTCTATAAAATAACAATAAGAGCTCCATTGAGGGGAGCAATATACACCCCTAGAGATTTTTAAGTACAGTCCAAACTGAATTAAGCAAGCTTTTATAGGATAATCAAAATGTGCTTGCTTAAGCCAGGTGCTTGCTTAATATAGGTGAGTTTTAATGCAATTGCCTTTTTCAGGAACAGAATGCAGGCTTGCTTAAAACAGATTGCTTGCTTAACAGAGGTGGCCACTATGACAAGTTTAACTGTAATAGGAACATTTGCATCATATTAGCAAACAAGAGGACCATAATGGTCCTGTATAGCTTTCCTAAGAATCCAAGCAAAATAAGGCCTGTACCTGTGACAACTAAAGTGGGCTAACTTGGTTTAGTGCTTGTTAGTAAGTAAATATTCACACACAAAAAAAAAAAAATCCAGGAAGAATATCAGAAGCTTCAGTGCTTCTTGGCAAAGATTTGTCCTTTCACTCTTTCCATGACTTCGGACCAAGATTAAGGGTAATCCTCGTGAAGGAGTTATGAAGTGAACAAGAAATCACTATATGAACTAGAGCAAGTGCCCAGAGGGCCACAAATACCCCTGGCTGGCATCATTTCTTAATTATAAAAATAATTTGTCCATGACAATGAAATATGGTAAAATCAATGGACCATGAAATATAGGTTACTGACTCACATATAGTTCAGAAAGTTGATCTTTGAGTGACATTGATCAATTATCCAAAGTACAACATTTCTCCATCAAATAGTCTTCAAGATATGAAGCAAATTCGCTGGACCATAAAATATAGTTCACTGACCTACATATACAGTCGAACCTCGTTATCTCGAACTCACTTATTTCGAATTACCGCTTATCTCGAAGTGAAAATCTGGTCCTTGTTTTAACATGAAACTATGACAACAGGTAACAAAATAATGTGGAAAAGAGGAGAAATTGCTCCACATTATTTTATATATATATTTATATATATATTTCTAACTTAGGAGTCAAATTACATATTCATTTGTTAAATGAGATTGTTCAAATTATTGTTTTACTGACTCTCTCAACTCTGTCGAGGTACGGATATCTCGAAGTGTTTCAGTGAGTCCCTTTGAATTCGAGATAACGAGAGTCGACTGTACTTTATAAGGTTAATCAGCTGTGCCACACCGACCCATTATACTAGCTATAATGTGAATCCATCAAATAATCTAGAAGATATTGAGCAAAATCATAAGACCATGAAATATAGGTCATGTTGACTTACATTTACTTTGAAGACAAAGTTTGGGTCATACTGTCTCATTATCTTAAATATGACACTCATGCATCAAACAGCGTTGGAGATATAAGACAAAATCACTGGGCCATGAAATATAGATCACAAATACCTACATTTATGTTGAGGGCAAATGTCACATCATATGACCCAAAATTCCAAAGTATATGTCCATGCATCAAACTGTCTTCAAGAGGTAACGAAAGATCATTGGACCATAAAATATGTCACAGTGACCTAAATCTACTACAAAGTCCAACATTGGGTCATACTGATTCATAATCCAAAATAAGGATGTTCATACATCAATTAACATTCAAGATATAAGGCCAAATCACTGGTTCATGAAGTATAGGTCACAGTGACCTACATTTATTTTGAGGCCAAACTTCCGGTCATACAGTTACATAATCTCAAAGTATGATTTAGAATGAAAAAGAAAAACAATGGACTGTGAAATAGAGGTCATGCTGACCTTCACTTCATGACCCACAAATTTGTGTCACAGGGTTGAGCCATGTCTGACCAACCAACTGCATAAGTTGTTTCCAAGTTAAAGTTAAAACAGATTCTAAAACAAAACTCATAATTTTACAATGTCATACTCGCTGACTGTGAATGTAATATTGGTGTTTTTGTCACAACTCCTTCAGGGTAATCTTGCTTTAAAGCCAAGAGGTAGGCAACTATCTGTGTTCGTCCATTCTGTGCTGCAATCTCAAAGTATGATTTACATATATGAAACAGAAAAACACTGGATTGTGAAATAGAGGTCATGCTGACCTTCACTTCATGACCCACAAATTTGTGTCACAGGGTTGAGCCATGTCTGACCAACCAACTACTTAAATTGTTTCCAAGTTAAAGTTAACCTTTAAACTGCCAATCACAACAATTGTCGTCTGCTATGTCGTCTGCTTGTGATCTTAAAAGTCATTTTTGAAAACAGTGTGGACCCAGATCAGACTGCTAGGAGCAGTCTGATCAGGGTCCACACTGTTTGCCTGTATGCAAAAATAGGCTTGAAAAGTTTGCAAGAATATTCAGCAGACGACATAAACAGACGACATAAACAGACGACATAAACAGACGACATTTTCAGATGCAGGTTTTCTTGGAATTTTAAGGGTTGAAATAGATTCTAAAACAAAACTCTTAATTTTACAATGTCATAGTCGCTGACTGTGAATGTAATATTAGTGTTTTTGTCACAACTCCTTCAGGGTAATCTTACTTTAAAGCCAAGAGGTAGGCAACTATCTGTGTTCGTCCATTCTGTGCTGCAACATGCAGAGGCGTAGATCCAGCTTTGTTGCAGGCATTGACATCTGGCAAGTTTTCAATCAACTTCTTCAGAATGCTCACGTCTTCACAGTTGTGCATTGGAGTATCCTCATTCTTGTTTGTGATATTAATTTCATCAGTACCTGTCAAAATCAAACAGAAATATAGTATGGTAAATGTCCTAAAATTTCGAACACTTTATTCCATACTATTTTGGCCCAAATTTTGCTTTTTTATGCAGCTGTTTCTTAAAATACTTAGTGAAATGGCAAACAGTGTAGATCCTGATCAGACTGATCCTTCATAAGCAGTCTGCTCTGGGTCTGCACAGTTTGCATACATCATTTTGTCAGACACTTTGGTGTTTGAAATTTTAGGACATTTACCGTAAAACCTCAATGACGGGAACACAGATGGCTCGTTTACAATAGAGGATTCTAAGTCATTTCTTAGTCCCCAGGAAATTTTTCTGATAGCTCAAGAAAAACATAGAAGTATAATTTATAGTGGAAATGTACGAATGTAATAATTGTAAGTTCAGCTAAATTAAGAGAAAAAGATTGTATTTTTTTTTTTTTTTTTTTTTTAATAACTAGGTGAAATCTCAAGACGTTTGAAAATGCTGTTGAGGCATGGACAGACCACTTTTGGTTATTGGTTAACATGAGCATGTATTAACCCTCCTCCTGCTGAACATGACATGCCCTGTATTAGCAAACAGTGTAGATCCAGATCAGTTGGCTTCTGAAGAAGCCAACTGATCTGGATCTGCACTATTTGTCATTAAATACGCGAATTTCTATCAAAAACCCAGATCAAGTAATCTGATTGGCTGGAAATTAGAAGTGGGCATGGCATCTTAATTTATTCAGCATGACAAGGGTTAAATCATTCTGTGTCCACATCTGTCAGTCTAAGTATATAAGGGCAATGTAGTATCTGTAGACAGTAAAATACAAGCCCAATGAGAAATTATCTTTAATATCTAGAGCTCTTAATAATTTAAAACTACTTTTTGTTTGACAAAGATATAATCATTGAAGATCCTTTTTATTAAGATATAGTGCAACCAACCGCTGTTGTGTTGAATGGTCTCTGAAATACTCATATCTGGGCCTATATGGGTTACTTCAATGTCCAAAACAGAATGCTCAGGTGGTTATTTGTTTGTGTTGAGGTTTTACGGCCCAGTCAACCCAATGGGGTCACGTCGAGCGCGGTCAGTTTACCTAACCACACGTTTACTGGGCAGGCTTAGTCCTCTAAGTGGTAAACCAGTATTGTGCACATTCTTTCGCCAGAAATGACAACTGCCCTTCTTGAATCAGCGTAAAGGAGAGAATGACTGTAGAAAATATTTCATGATCAATCTCCACGAAAGAAGGTTGCTAACCTCGGTGGGGGTTGAACCCGCGACCTCCTGGTATTCAGGTGGTTAGGTGACAACATAACGGTATAAGCCACTGCTCAAACTATTGAAAGATGATTTACTTATTCAGCAACTGCATGCTTTTCTTTTACTTTTACCTGAGCAAAAACGATTTTCTATTTTTAGATCTGCTGACCATTTTGTTCAGCCAAGACAAACCATTTTAGCAACTTTGGTATAGGAGGAACATATCTGTGAAATTATTTTGAAATTGAGCCTCTGGCCTAGGAGGAGATGTTGTTTAAAGAACCACCACCTCAGTGGCTCAGCTGGATGTGCCGTCAGACTGGAGACCAGGCGGTCCGGTTTCAATCCCCTCCAAGGTCAGCAACATTCTTTCGTGGAGATTGATCATGCAATATTTTCTACAGTCATTCTCTTCCTTCCGCTGATTCAAGAAGGGCAGTTGTCAGTTTCTGGTGAAAGAATGTGCACAATGCTGGTTAACCGCTTAGCTGACTAAGCCTGCCCAGTAAACGTATGGTTAGGTAAACTGACCGCGCTAGACATGACCCCATTGGGTTGACTGGTCCGTAAAACCTAGACACAAATGTTTAAAGATTTTTCTATTTTTAGCTCTGGTGGCCATCTTGTGTCAAATTATTTTGAAACTGGCCAAGTGGTTTAGGAGGAGATGTCATTTGAAGAAATGATTAACTAAAAAGACATACACTGGACGCTGAACACAAAGCGATCACAATAGCTCACCTTGAGCACCTTGCGCTCAGAGGAGCTAATAAATACTTACGATATTTTAGGAAAATTTTCTTATTTCATCATGAAAATGTATGTTGTGTGTACTCTTTACAATTGCCCCATCAAGGTGATTCTAATTAATACACTTAACATAACTATCTTATATAAGATCTAAAAAGCATCTCATCCCCAGTTGCCGCCTGACCTAGTGCTAAGATTAACCCTCAGTGGCTCAAACTACGCATGTCTAGAACAAATTTCCATGGTCCAAAAGATGTTCAAGCCACTTAACCCTTGTCCTGCTGAATAAATTAAGATACCATGCCCATTTCTAATTTTCAGCCAATCAGATTATTTGATCCTAGTTGTTGATACATATTCACATACTGAATGGCAAACAGTGCAGATCCAGATCAGTTGGCTTCTGAAGAAGCCAACTGATCTGGATCTACACTGTTTGCAAAAGCAGGGTATATCCGGGTTCAGCAGGACAAGGGTTAAGTTCGACAGTAACAGTAGACAGACTATAACTTCAAATATAGCCGCAGATAAATATTTTTCTTAATTGTCCTCGAAAATATATGGGTACTCATCAAGAAGCGCCTCACCTAGGCAAGGTACCTTCTTCTTCCTGGATCAAATATCAATTTACAGCCCTGTAGTTTGTTTGTGTTGAGGTTTTTATGGCCCAGACAATCTATAAGGGTCATGTCAAGTGCAGTCAGTTTACCTAACCATATTTTTTCTTGGGCAGACTAAGTCCTTCAAACTGTTCACTACTACTTGTGCACATTCTTTTGCCAGAAACAGACAACATTACTGCCTTTCTTGAATAAGCAGAAGGGAGATAATGAGTCTTAAAGTTTAGTTTGTCCTAATTATATTAAGGCAAACTATTTTTATCCAAAAATATCATTAACCCTTGTCATGCTGAATAAATAAAGATGCCTCACCCACTTATAATTTTCAGTCAATTGGATTACTTGATCCAAGTTGTTCATACAAATTCAAATATTTAATGACAAACAGTGCAGATCCAGATCAGTCGGCTTCTTCAGAAGCCAACTGATCTGGATCTACACTGTTTGCAAAGGCAGGGTATATCCAGGTTCAGCAGGACAAGGGTTAATAAATGTAATGTGTATTTTTTTCTCCCTAACCCAAGAAGCACATGATGTCTATGCAATGTCACATCACTATTGATGAGACGTTGTACTCGCCGGGAAGTAATTTCAGCCACTGAGACCACAGACATACTGTTATACTTTTGAAAGATGACAAGTGGTGACAAGCAAACTAATACCATATCGTTTATTATTGCATAAAAAGCAGTGCAGCACGTTATTAACAGCCGTGCATTAACCAGCAAAAAGCTGTGTATTAACAAGGCAATTCATGCGCTGTTAATGCACGGCTACGCAACTTTCAATATGCTCGTTACGGGGCCACGGAGTCATGAGATGTGTACTGCCCTGCCCCAGAAAGAGCATAATCCGTGCAAATAGCGTTCACACAACATCGGTGAAAAGGCGAAACAAAATAGTGCAAGAAGTAAACCGAAAAGTAGCAAATGTTTCCAGTTTTTATGCAATAATAGCAATCGAACATGGTTTTTCAATGCATTAACATTCGCCAGGTCCCTTGGGAGGTGTTGAAAACCACAGCCTTCGGCCTCGGTTTTCAACACCTCTGATGGGACCTAGCGAATGTTAATGCATGAAAACCCATGTTTGATCTCTATATGAAAAACATCAGTATGCACATCAAATGGTTGTTCCTGTTGGTCATAAACAATTTCTAAGCCTGTGGAGTCTATCATCAAATACCTTGCAGAGCCTCAATATGTCCGAATTATATAGTAATGAAAATTTGGTAAGACTCCAACCACTGGTTCATAAGATACTCTGAAGAAGCCAACTGATCTGGATCTACACTGTTTGCAAAGACAGGTCATATCCGGGTTCAGCAGGGTTATAGGGAATAGTAAGATAGAAACTATTTTGGACAAGCAAAAGCTGCTCCTAATAGTGGAGTGGTCTTCATTTATGAGTGGTCTTAACCTATTGTAGTCTGGAAACCCTTAAAAGGGTAAATGGCGAACAGTGCAGACCCAGATCAGATGCCATAGAACATGATGTCTGATCAGGGTCTCCACTGTTTGCAAATAGTTGAGCCATTTTTCTCTAGGAATATCTAAATGACATAGCCCGACATCGACATACCTAAAAGGGTAATTGGCAAACAGTGCAGACCCAGATCAGATGTGGCAGAGGCAGCGTCTAATCAGGTCTCCACTGTTTGCAAATAGTTAAGCCATTTTTCTCTAGGAATATCTAAATGACATAGCCTGACATAATACCTAAAACTGAAATTGGACTCTTCCCATATATTGGGGGTAGGGGTAGTTTATTCAGTATAAACAGAGGAATTGCACTGTATACTGAGTTACCTTTGGACAAGATATGCTGAGTAACTTCATAGTGGTTTCTCCGTACAGCTAAATTTAAAGCAGTATCACCATCACTGTTCTGGGCACCCAGTAAAATCTAAAAACAAGGTTTACCATTGTTACCCTATAGCTAAGAAATAGATCAACTTTAGTAGTAATTTGTGAGTTATAAATCACAGTTTGAAGAGCGAGTGATTTATCAACTTACAACTGATGGACAAACTGTGATTTATCACTCAACAAACTGTGCTCCAGAGCTGATCTATTTCCATTCTAACATAAACAAAACAGCAGAAAAGTAAAACAGCAGCAAAGTAATTGTACCCTTCAAATTCTACCAACTTTCTGCAACCACATAAAAAACTGCCAATAGTTTTGACTGTAATGCTGACATTTTCATGTATTTCTTATGTTTCTGATGCAAGAAAAAAAACATATTACACCATGTAACATCGTGGAAATGAGGATGTCAGCAAAGTATTGAAATGATTTCAGAACAGTGCCAGATAGCGTCACACGCTTCTGCCCAGTGATTTGTTGTTCTCCATTGCCTATATAGGCATGCTGTGTTAGAACATCACGAAAACATACCAATGTAATTTTTACCTCCTTAAACCCCACTTTCATCTAATTAAACTGGGGTTTACAGGGATATAAATTATTTTCCTTATTTCTGCTCAAAAATTTGATTGTGAGTACTAGTTAGAACTGCCTCAGCAAGGTAGTTCTAACGAGTACCCACAATCTATGTTGTGAGCAGAAATATGAAAAATAGCAGATTTTTATCTGAAAACTTTCTGTTTTTGGTGGTGAAATGAAGTTTTTTAAAAGTAAAACATATTTTAACGAGTAATACTTAACCTATAGATAATGTGCTATTCTATTCTGTTATTCACCCCCTCCACAGAAAAAACGACCTTTCAGTCGTTATAAAGTCTTAATTCAGAAGGTCCCTTTAACAGTTACCTGTATGACGTAGTTCCTCCCGCTCAAATGATCACGTGTCAGTTTCTTTTATGTGTAAAACAATACACAATTAGGAGAAAGGAGCGAGGGAAGGGAGGTGGGACGATAAATACTTATCTATAGGTTAAGTATTACTCGTTAAAATATGTTTTACTTTTAAAAAACTTCATTTTAACTTCGTAATACATTAACCTATAGATAATGTGCTAGAATTTGTAGAATAGGAGGGAGGATTTCTCCTAATAAGTTAGTCCCAACTTCTGAATTAAGGCTTAATAAAAGGATTTATTTTTTATATATATATAATGAGGACATAATTAGTGCTTAAGGCAATAATAAGATCCTTTAACCAAGGATAAAGTAATCCAGGGTTAACATATATATATAATAAAGATATAATTAGTACCTCTCTAGTATAGCATCAGGTCTAGGGGGGCTGTTGACGTTGTCTACACATCCATAGCTGATTGCTGTTGGCCCCCCACCACTTTTTGGGCCACTACAATGGGGCCCAAACTTTGGAGATTCTGTGCTTGTTGAGACATGTCTCTGAGATAGAATTTGGCTAAAGTTGATGAACTATTCCAAACCGCTGCTTGAAGTATATCATTGAGAGGAACTTTGTCGAAGAAAGCCCAAGAAGAGGAAAGAGCTCTAACTTCATGAGCTTTGATTTTAAGGAAAGAGATCTCGTTTAGTGAGTTTCCTATAGGCAAGTTTAACAGTGTAAGATATCCATCTCGAGATAGTATCTTTAGAGATATCCTTATTGCCTTTAATAGGAAGAAAAAGTCTAGTTCTATTTTGGCGATAAGAGCTAGTCATTTTGAGCCCTAACGGGGCAAAGAAGTCTGTCAGTATGTTCCCATTTACATATTCGAGCAAGACTAGGAACAACAATAGGATCTGGTTTAACAGAAGGAAGCTGGTTTTTTGCTAAAAAACCAGATTTAAGAATCAAGGAAACTGAACCATCAGATTGATTAAATCTTAAATGTTGTGAATCCATAGCTAGAGCATGTATTTCACTACACCTTTTAGCAGTGGCAAGAGCTAAGAGAAAGGCTGTCTTAATAGTAACGTGAAATTTAGAAGCCTTATCAAGAGGTTCAAAAGGTGGTTTTTGTAGACATACTAAAACCCATGATAAGTCCCATTTAGGTGTAAGAGATCTTTGTACTGGTCGTTGAAGTTCAAAGGATCTGATAAGTTCAGATAAAACTGGATTAGATCCGATTCTATTACCAGTTTTGAATTTTAAAGTGTTAGAGATCATAGATCTATAACCTTTAATAGTACTAATCTGACATTTCTTTTCCGAAAAAAGAAAGATTAAGAAATCGGCTATAACTGTAATAGGGGCCGAGATCGGATTAACCTTTTTTGTATGACACCAATTAGAGAAGATGGTCCATTTTGCATCGTAGACTTTTTGTGTAGATGCTCTTCTTGATCTGGAGACAAAATCTGCAACGTTTTGTGAAAATTTCTTATCTCTGATTGATTGTTTGATAACTCCCAAGCGTGAAGGTCGAGAATTGGGAGGTTTTGATGTACAAATCTTCCTTTGGATTGAGTCAGTAGTCTTGGAATTAGTGGCAGACGAATCGGAGCTGACACTAATAGAAGAAGAAGTTCTGAGAACCACTGTTGCTGTGGCCAGAACGGAGCTATGAGAACTATTCTGCACTGATGTTGTCGGATTTTCTCTAGAACAGCAGGTACACTGCAGCGCCGTTATAACGCGGTCGTCGGGAGCCATGAACACTGACCGCGTTATATGTGGTCCGCGTTATACTGAATCGTTTTTTAATCTGGAAACTGCAGTGGTGCAAGTGGGTGTGTTTGTCATAACCCCACCCACTTGCACCATTGCAGGTTTCTCCAGTTATTATGAGATATTACACATTGCATGTATGTTATATTATATGTTCCTTTTTTATTTATTTATTTTTTATTTTTTTTAATTGTTGAAACTTTGTGCATGTACCTTGCCTGATTTCCATTTCATTCTTTTAATCCAGTAAATAATAAATTTTTAAGCTTAAATTGTTTTGTTTTCTTTTATGATCATTCAAGGGAACTAACTGCAACAGTCTTGCATTATGGATAACTGTGTAATAAACAACGTGTCTTTTACCGGAAATTGCCTTGAGCATGTGCACAGTTGATCTGCGTGTCAAAAAATAACCTTTGCTGCTCCCTGGAAAAATTCAGCAGGTGACAAATTGATGATATTTTTCTTTTTCTTTCTTTTTTTTTTTTTTTTTTTTTCAAACAACAACTTTTTTCATGCAAATTTTCTCAAGTTTGCATGCAGTGTCAAAATCTTGCAGCCTGAGGATATAAGAAAAAAAAATTCAGAAGGTGGTCTGCTAATTATATTCACACAGCATGCTAAGGGTTTAGCAACAGGTGCAGAAAAAAATCAATACCAACTGTTACGTCAGATGTTAAGTACATGATAAAAGGGACAGGCTTACCTGCTTGGTCAGTTTTTATTGCTGCTGTTGATTTCTTTCACAATAAAAAAATCTAATCTCAGATATTTTCTTTATAAAGAGCACTGACCAGTCTTTGTTTCATATTTGTCCAGAAAGTACATATTGTTTCCCAGCAGCCTATTTCCGTTAACCAAGGGTAGCAGTACTTTTTAACTAAAAAAAAAAGACCCCTTATCTGGAGCTATGAACTGTCTCAGTGTATTCACACTTGACCCGATTCTTTGATCTATTTGGACATGCCAACTGTCATAGCTCCAGATAAGAGGGTCTGTCCACAGCTCCAGACTAGAGGAGTCTCCACATACTAAATTTCTTATTTCTCCACGTAAACGTAGGTTGTGGATACTCCTTGGAAGCGCCTCGCTGAGGCACTTCCAGAGAGTACCCAAAACCTACAATTTCATGGAGAAATAAAGAAAAATAACAGTCTTTTTTAATTAAAAAAAAAAAAAAAAGAGAGACACCTATCGGTGATCTGGAGCTATGGACTGGGGCAGTGCATTCACACATGTCAAACAAACGGATTAATTATCAGACTACCATTACAGCAAAAAGGACAGTGAAGTGTTGATTTATGACTGTGAAAGGATAATGATGTAATTAGTTTGTGTTGCGTAAGTTACTCTTATTATTTCTCTTATAATACATGAAAATTATCGTTGAGCCCTGTGCCAGTTACCGTAGTATGGCTTTTAAATGGTGCGCGGACGTTATCTGAAATAGCCTAAAGACAACAAAAACTGATGAAAAGTTTGGTAAAAAAGAATGAGTAAATCAGCGAGTATATGGTCACGGCTGGCGATTTTAGACTGCCGCTTTCCGCGGAAAAAGGGCAACACTTTCAAACTGGTTGGGGGAAAAAAAAACGGGAGCCACGGCCCAACCGCGTTATAACGGTATCCGCGTTATATGCGACCGCGTTATAACGGCGCTGCAGTGTATCAGAATAAAAGGAGGAAAAGCATATGCATGAAGATGATTCCAGTCCATGGACAGGGCATCTATCGCTAGTGCTTTGTAGTCTTGTACTGGAGAGACATATAATGGGAGTCTGTGGTTGAATCTTGTCGCAAACAGATCCACATTTGGGAAGTTGAGCATCTGGAATACTGAATTCGCAACTGTTTGATCCAGAGCCCATTCTGTCTTGATAGGTTTGTCTAGTCTTGAGAGGCGGTCTGCAAGAATGTTGAATTTGCCTGGGATGTGACGTACTCTGATAACTATGTCTTGTTCCAGGCACCAATTGAGTATTTTCCAAACTTCTACGCAAAGATTGGGGGAATGAGTGCCACCCTGTTTGTTGATATATGAGACCACCGTTGTGTTGTCTGTGGATATCATGATGCAAGAATGGTGAATAAATGTTTTGGCTTGTTTCAGTGCTAATCGTATGGCCATCATTTCTAACATATTGATATGGAGCTGGGATTGGTTTTCTGTCCAGCGACCATGAAAGGACAGTGATGTCGGCTCTAAATGAGCTCCCCATCCGTAATGACTGGCATCTGTATAAAGGAAGAATTTGGGGTCTGGAGGATGGATTGAAGTCCCTGTCTCGAATCGAATGGGGTTTATCCACCATTGTAAGTGAGATCGAATCATGCCGTTTATCGAGATTGGGTGATCGAGAGGAAGAATATGAGGTTTCCAGACTGACAGCAGGCACATCTGAAGAGGACGTAAGTGCAGTCTGCCCAGGAGAACAAGGTCTGCTGCAGCACTGAGTTTGCCCAAAAGAGAAAGGAAAGTTCTTGCCGATACATGTTTTGCTGACATTATTTTCTTGATTGTTAGAATTAGGTTCTGTACACGATCCGCTGGAACCCTGACTAAATTTTGTTGCGTCAGAAATTCCATACCTATGAAGGTGAATTTCTGAGCAGGAAAGAGGTCTGACTTCTTGAGATTTGGCAGAAAACCTAGGCTTTGAATAGTTTGAATGCAAATCTTTGTCTGAGTAATCAGATGGTTGTGAATCAGATTTTTTATCAGCCAATCGTCTAGGTATGGAAAAACTGATATGGCACGTTGGCGTAGAAAAGCTGCAATAACGTCCATCAGTTTCAAGAAAATTAACGGACTTAGGGACATTCCGAACGGTAGGGCCGAAAAGTGATATACTTGATCTTCGTGTACGAAACGAAGATACTTCCTGGATTGACGATGTATCGGCACATGTAGATATGCATCTGTTAAATCTATGGAGACAGCCCAATCGTTGAGTCTCATCGCTTGTCTTACCGATTTGACTGTCTCCATTTTGAATGCTTGTTTCTCTATGTAACTGTTTAATAAAGACAGGTCTAATATTAAACGAAACTTTCCGTTCTTTTTTGGCACAAGGAATATCCGGGAATAAAAGCCGGGAGTTTCCGGATTCTGTACCCTTTCCACTGCCCGTTTGTTGAGAAGATTTTCGATCTCTTCTCTGAGAAACGGGGAGGAGGATTGACTCATTCTGATCGGAACAGATGACAAAGGAGGAATTTTGATGAATGGTATCCTGAATCCGTTTCGTACGATAGAGAGGACCCATTTGTTGTCTGTTATTTCCTCCCATTTTTCCGCAAAATGGGCCAATCGTCCTCCCACTGGAATGTCCGTGAGCGGAAGAGCAGGCAGTGGAAAGGGCGGGCCTTCATAATCTTGCGGAGGAAGAGGCAGGTTTAGAGGAGGGGAACTGACGGATGTTACCAGTCCTCTTGATATTATCTTTCTTAATGTGAGAAGATGAGCTTTGAGGAATATTTTTGGACCTATACGACTGCGTAGGTTTAGGTCTGGATGTTGTTTGTTTAGCAGGATATTTAGGTATCTTGAAAGCTCTGCTCTGCGAAGGAGGCTTATAAGAATGAGATTGTGACTGAATGGATGTAGAAGCTAGAAACCTTTGCTGTTGAGCTTCGAAGTTTGATTTAGCTATTTCTTTTATCCTGCCGTCAAATAAGGATTTTGAGTTAATAGGAGCGTTCCTTAACTCGTATGTGGAATTGTCGAGTAGTAGTTTAGACGAAGCTAGGGCTGCGTCCCTCCTAGCTTGGAATAATTCAGTAGTTAAAAGTGTAGACATGGCAGTAGCATGTTTAATCGATTTGGCTACGGCCTCCAGAAGTCTGGAAAGGGCCGCAACCGACATCGATTCCTGTTGTAATGAAAGGAAGGCAGCTGAAGAAAATAGATCAGCATGAGAATTAATAGCGACTAGTTTTCTAGCCTTCCTTTCCCATGCTTCTAGATTCTTGAGCGGAATAGAAGCTCTTCCTTTATTAGAAATGTCTAGGAGCGACGCATCCGCTTCTAATTGAGGGATATTATCAGTTGGCAAATATTGGTTTTGGCTCTTGTAGAATTTAGTCGGAGCAAGAGCCGAAACCAAGCTTTGCGGACAAATCCAATCTCTTGAACATTTGTCCGATTCTAGTCTATTTTGAATATATTTTGTTGTATTTTGTACTAATTTGGATTGTGGGAGGACAAGTAATGGAGTGGAACGAGACTCCATTAATTGTTCGATCCCAGAGAGAGGTTTTAATGGAGCTTGATCCTGCTGAGTTTTGGGGCATAACTCAGGAGGAAGAAGCCGGAAGACCTCGTTAATCGCACGATCAAATGACCAGACTTCGGATTCAGTTTCCGAATCTGACTCCTTATTCTGTTGAGTGAGATTCGGCTGAATCTGATCGTAATTAATAGGTTGATTTGTGATTTGACTAAAATTAGTCTCCTCAGGTTGTATTGGAGTTGGCGTTTGAACAACCTGGGGAGATTTATGAGCCCTTGTATATCTACCAATGTCAAGTTGAGATTGGGAGGAATTTGATGAAGAAGAAGGCGTCATCGATCGTCTTCTTCTCTTTTTATGAGAGTGCTTAGATCTCTTTGAATTTTTCTTTCGCCGAGAAGAACTCAAAGAGTCTGATCTGGAAGTAGAGATAGAAGAAGAGGACGATCGATGTCTTCTTCTCTTTTTAGATTTATGCTCTCTTTTAGACTGATCCTTCCTTGAAGGTCTGGAGATAGATAAATCATTTGAATTTGGAGGCTCAATCATTACACTCGGATCTGAGACCTGCGAAAAATCAGGTTCGAGTGGAATAATCTGTCTAGAGGAAGAAGCTGGATTAGGAAGTTCTAGTCTATTAGAACGTTCGTAACCAGGAATAAAGACATTGGATAGTCTGTGGACACTACCCTGTGAAATATGGCTACTTATGGACGGAGCGTAGCTTTGTACAGGCACATTTATAGGAATATAACCAGGCGGAATATGTGTTTGTAGGTCATACGGGAATGACTGTAAACCCATGCCTGGTTGACTGGAGCCTAGTTGACTGGTGCCTGGTTGACTGGTGACTGGATGACTGGTGACTGGTTGACTGGTGACTGGTTGACTGGCAACTGGATGAACGGAGATAAGTTGCTCAGTGACTGGATGACTGGTGACTGGTTGACTGGTGACTGGTTGACTGGTGACTGGTTGACTGGTGACTGGTGACTGGTGACTGGTGGGCTTAGTGCCCGGTCAGACTCTAAGTCCGCCAGGCTGCCACCTTGATGGGTCCTGCCCCGAGCAGTAAAGCTATGAGGGGCGGTGCTCCCATCAACTGTCCCGTTGTCAGACATGTCTGACTGGGACTTCTTGGATTTCTTTGATTTCTTCTGTTTTCTCTTCTGCGTCATAACTGATTTTCTAGTAGCATGAAGGCGTCTTCTTTCTGCTAGGTTCCAAACTTTTTCTGTCCAGGAACTACAAATATAACACGGAGAGATACGTGTGCAAGAATTACAAGTTAGACAAGATAAATGTGTATCCCATTTAGCTTTTAAATGGCCACAGTTGCCGCGGGCGAAATGCATCGACTGACGCGGAAACAAAGGAAGAAATTTAACATTGAGAAAACAAGAAATCTAAGATCGATATTTCGAAAATAAGTACATAGATAGTAGAAGGAGTGAATATAGAACCAGAGAAAGTCAAGGATATAAAAATTTTAACCGTGTAGAATAATTTTAATCCATTTTTTCTAACACAGAATAATAATCCTTGAACATTCAAAGTCCACAGAAAAGAAACTGACACGTGATCATTTGAGCGGGAGGAACTACGTCATACAGGTAACTGTTAAAGGGACCTTCTGAATTAAGACTTTATAACGACTGAAAGGTCGTTTTTTCTGTGGAGGGGGTGAATAACAGAATAGAATAGCACATTATCTATAGGTTAATGTATTACGAAGTTAAAATTTTCAATATATTTGAATAGGCTTATTTTCGTAATGATCTGGGCCCAGTTGTTCAAAGCATCGTTAGCTTAACGAGCTCGTTAGTGGTCAAAATGTTAACTGTTCTAGTAAGTACAATATCTAATATCTAATTCATATGTATTTTTGCTGAAAAATGTGAGTAGCTTTTGCAAATCACATTTTTTCAGCAAAAATATTAGCGTATAAGCCATATTTAATGATCAAAGTTTTAACCATACGTTAACTAACAACATCATTAGTTTTGAACAATTGGGCCCTGATTTAGAGCCTTTTTTTACACAAATACAGTAAAATGTCAATGACCCCAACACCCATGGCTCATTTACCACGGCTAATTAGAAATTGTTTTTGAGTCCCTAGGAAAGTCTTTAGATAGCTCAACATTACGAAAACATGCCTATTCAAATATATAGAAAATTTTTAGATAAAAAAACTGATATTTTTCATATTTCTGCTCAAAAACATAGATTGTGGGTACTCTTAGAACTGCCTGGGCAAGGTGGTTCTAACGAGTACCTACAATTTATGTTTTTGAGCAGAAATAAGAAAAATAATGCATACCCCTGTAAACCCCAGTTTTACTATATAAAAGTGGGGTTTAAGGGGGTCAAAATTATAAAGGCACGTTTTCGTGATGAGAAAAATTAATATATATATATATTTAGGGATATTTCAGGGATTTTTCTTATTTTATCATGAAAATGTAGGTTGCGTGGACACATTAGAATTGCCTCATTGGGGCAATTCTAATGAGTACACTCTACATACCATTATTTTATAGAAAATCGAAAAGACATCCCTAGATTATCACCAGTTGACTCCTGACCTGGTGCTGACCTCAGTGGCTTTAACATTCATGTCTAGAACAAATTTTCATGGTCCAAAAGATGTTCACGCCATTGAAGTTCAACTAGCGGTAGCTGTAATTATATCGAAGCACTGAGAGCACTAATGGGTCAATTGTCTCTGAGTGTTGGCTGAGAAAATGGTCCTGATTGATTGAGCTGAGGTTTTATGGCCCAGTCAACCCATTATGGTCATGTTGAGCCAGTCAGTTTACCTAACCACACTTTTCCTGGGCAGGCATAGTCCTCTTAGTGGTTGACCATTATTTGTGCACATTCTTTCTTTAGCGGAAGTGAGAGCATGACCATAGAAATTACTTCATGATCAATCTCTACTAAATAGTGTTGCCTGACCCAGTGGGGATTGAACTCAAGACCACCTGATCACCAGTTGCATACGCATCTGACTGAGCCACAGAGTGGTCCTGAACGGAGACTGAATATTGTTTCATTGAACCCTTAACTTCCTATAATTTAAGCAAACCGGGCAGACCTTAATCAGACACTGCAATCTGTGGGGTCTGATCTGGGTCTGCACTGTTTGCCAATGTCCCACTCTAGGTTTTACAAGTAACCATCTTAACACAGCACTCTAATGTCACAGTGACAAGAATAGTGCACGACGCACGATGGACGATGCAAGACAGACATTAACTGACCACAATAGCTCACCTTGAGCATGAAGTGCTCAGGTGAGCTAAAAAGTGCCTGAATCTATGCATACCTGCAAGGAATCTCTAGCGTTATTAAGGAGATATTTTGTGATCTCCAGGCAACCTTCGTCGGCAGCAAGATGAAGTGGCGTGTTTAACATATTGTCCGTTGCCAGCACCTGAGCACCATTATCAACCAGTAATGTTGCTATTTCATGATAATCTTCTGTCTCCGCAAGCTGTCTGGTCAAGGTTTTACTCTGTGAGCATTTATGGAGGCATGAGTGATGTAGTGGGGTCCTCCCAATTTTGTCTGTTACCTGTGAAAAAAAGTGAAATTTTTTTTTTTTAAATATTTATATTGTCCTTTAATCCTAAATATTTGTTGCAGACATCATTCTAAAATTTTTATTTTTTTATTTTTCAGAGAAAACAAGTCTTGACATTTCTTGTGAATTGTCTGCCAAGCAGACAATTCACATGAAATGTCAAGACTTGATTTCTTCTGAAAATAAAAAAAAAAAAATCAAAATTGGTGTCTGCTTTAGTTGTGATTGGCGCTTTAAGGGTTAACCCATTGTAGTTTGAAGATCTCTAAAAGGGTAACTGGCAAACAGTGCAGACCCAGATCAGATGCCACAGAACATGGCATCTGATCAGGGTCTCCCCTGTTTGCAAATAGTTCAACCATTTTCTGTAGGAATATCTAAATCACACAGCCCAACATACCTAAAATCAAAATTAGACTCTTCCAATATATAGTGTGGGGGAGTTCATTCAGTCTACAATCAGTTAATAGCCCAGCTGTTAATCAAAGTTCTAAATAAAACAAAAATATGATGTAAGCAGCTTTTACGACATGAATTCATAGCAACAGATAAGGCGCTTTTTTCATCCGAAAAATGCTGATATCTTTCTTATTTCTCGATGAAAACATATGTTGTGGGTACTCATTAGAAGTGCCTTGCCGAGGCACTTCTAATGAGTACCCACAACATATGTTTTCGTCGAGAAATAAGAAAAATATTATGTGGATACCCCCTCTTATCTGTAGCTATGGAATTGTTTCAGTTGGGAATTTTATGGCCCAGTCAATACTGTTAAGGTCATGTTGAGCCGGTCAGTTAACCTTCTCACACTTTTCCTTGGCTTCTAAGTGGTTGATAAATACTTGTGCAAATACTTTCACCACTAACTGACAACTGCCCTACTTGAATAATAAGAAGGGGAAAATAACTGTAGAAAAAATTTCAAGATCAGTCTCCATGACAACTATGTGGCCAAGCTGTGATTCGAACTTGTGACCCCTGGTCTGCACATAGCTACAGATAACAGGGGATATCCACATAATATTTTTCTTATTTCTCAACGAAAACATATGTTGTGGTACTCATCAGAAGCGCCTCGGCAAGGCGCTTCTAATGAGTACCCACAACATATGTTTTCATTGAGAAATAAGAAAGATATCAGCAGTTTTCGGATGAAAAAAGTGCCTTATCTGTTGTTATGTCTGCAGTCAGACATGTTACAGAAAGCACTATGGAGCCCATCAAAAAAAATACCGTAATGACCCTAAATATTGGGACAGATGGCCTGAGCAAACAGTGTAGACCTAGATTAAATGCCGCAGAATGTGGCATCTGATCAGGGTCTACACTGTTTGACACTCAGCCAGCACTATTTTAGACACGTCAACAGGGAGTAAAATAAACTTTGTTTTCTAATTTTAGAACAAGTACAGTCAGAAGTTAAGGTGTCCCAATACACCACGACCTCTTTATAACATGATTGTTGGGGTCCATAGCACAAACCGTGTTAGTTAAACAACCGTGTTATATCCAAACAAAAATGTATAGATTATATTGAAAAATGACCATTTATGGTCATTTTTCAATATAATCTATACATTTTTGGGATCCATCTTTGAACCGTGTTATATCGAAAACCGTGTTATAAAAAATCGTGTTTTACTGAGGTTGAAGTGTACTTACAGTAATTATAGTGATAATAAGTTTACCTCTAAATTGATCTGAGATTTTCCTTTCTCCAGCATCACTTTACATTCATTCAGGTTGCCCCACCTGGCTGCATAATGTAATGGTGTCTCCTTGAGACTGTCTACGCAGTTTGGATTTATCTCTGGATGTGACATCAACAGTTCTGTTGTCGTCTTTGGTGTTTCCGTTGGTGTTGGTGTTGGTGCAATTTCATTTTCTTGCCCCAACTGTCAAGTAAATTAACCCTTATCATGCTGAATAATTTAATTAGCCACACCCATATCTGAATATCAGCCAATCAGTTTACATCATATAATGTTTTCATTCAAATTCACAAACTGAATGACAAACAGTGTAGATCCTGATCAGATGGCTTCTTCAGAAGCCATCTGATCTGGATCTACACTGTTTCCAAAGAAGGGGTTGTCGTGAACAGCAGGATAAGGGTTAATATAAAAAAAGTCTTGTCTTTGGAAAAGATTTTCAACATTTTAAACCCTTTCATCCCTGAGTTTCTGAAATAGACTCTTCCATCTCTGAATTTGGAAGCATCCATTGTTATGAATAGGGGTTTCACTCAAATATCAATAGCAGAATGGCAAACAGTGTAGATCCAGATGAGACGGCTCATTATGAGCCATCTCATCTGGATCTACACTGTTTGCACAGGTATCTTTATCTTTACTGTACTACTATACAGGCAAATTCAGCAGATGACAAACTGATAATATTCTACTTATTTTTCCCTGAGACTAGGTTTTGACATTTTGTTCACTAAAATATTTAGGGTAATGTCTGAGCAAACAATGTAGACCTATATCAGACACCACAGAATGTAGCATTTGACTTAGGTTCACATTGTTGCCACTCATACAGCAGTTTTAGAGACATCAAAGGGTGGTCAAATAAGAGTTTTCAAATTTTCCTGATAAATATTAGGAAGAAGCTCTGACAGAGGAGGTTGAGCTTGACTTAAATAAGAACTCTTTTCAGGTGAACTTCATAAACTCCAATCACATTTAACTAAAAGAGTTTGCAAACTGCAAAATCTCTCTCTTTTTTTTTTTTTTATTTGAGTTTTACGGCCTTTTCAAGAATACTTCACTTATATCGAGCCGATCTTTCATCAAAGGTGGGCGAAAACCGAAGATCCCAGGGAAAAACCACCTGACCATCCGTAAGCAGAATTTGGCTTTCCCACATATGCCCCGAGTGAGGCTCAAACCACAGCGGTGAGAAACCTAATGGATTAAGAGTCAACTCTCCTATCCATTAGTCTACGGGGGCCCGCAAACTCTCTTTTGAGGATTTCTTGGTAAAATTAGACAATAATTTGCCAAGACTTGTAGTATTCCTAGTGACTGTTCCAAGGCGGTTCCTCTGTTGAAATTTTTTCTTTGAGCTTCTGTGGGTTCATATGTGGCATTTCTTTCCTCATCTCTACTTCTTTTGGTGATTCGGGATGGCTGTGCTTTGTGATTGTAGCATTTCCTGGGCAGCTTCATTTATATTATTGCATAAAAAGCAGTGTCGCACGTTATTAACAGCCATGCATTAACCGGCTAAAAAGCTGTGTATTAACAAGGCAATTCATGCGCAGTTAATGCACGGCTACGCAACTTTCAATATGATCGTACCGGGGCCACAGATTTGCTGCCGTTACGAGATGTGTACTGCCCGGCCCTAGAACCAGCTCAGTCCGTGGAAATTGTGCTCGCGAGACATCTGTGAAAAAGTGAAACAAAATAGTGCAAAAAATAACACGAAATGTAGCAAATGTTTTCAGTTTTTATGCAATAATAGCGATTGAACATGGTTTTTCAATGCATTAACATTCGCCAGGTCCCTTGGGAGGTGTTGAAAACTACGGCCAAAGGCCGCAGTTTTCAACACCTCCCACGGGACCTAGCAAATGTTAATGCATGAAAAACAATGTTTGATCCCTATACTGTTTAAATTTTAGAACAGGCATGACTAGTTTAGGTGTCAGAATATTTCAGGTAAATACTGTATTCAATCTAATTACCACAAATACCTCTGTACGCACAGTATTGAACGATTTCTGAGTTTTTCGATTACCTCCCATAGTATTATCATCTAGTTTCCTATAAAATCATGTTATAAGTACTCATTAGTTTCAAATGAGTACCCGCAACATATAAGCCCCACCAAGTGAAAATGTGCCTTTGGGTCATGAGCGGACAGCAGCCCAGATCAAACTGTGCAAATGTGCAGTCTGATCAGGGCCTTAACTATCCGCTTACAAATCATTGGATACTACAGAATGTACCGGTATGACTGGAGAGCAAAACTTTGGATGATACAGTCGACTCTCGTTATCTCGAAGTCCAAGGGACTCTCTGAAATACTTCAAGATATCCCTAGCTCGACATATCAGATTTGTAGAATTAAGGAAAAAAAAACGGAACAACCACATTTCACAAATGAATATGTAATCTGATTCCTGAAATTCGAGATATTTTGAAAATATTGTAGAAAAAAGGAGAAACTGCTCCTCAGGAGCAGTTTCTCCTCATTCCACAATATTTTGTTACCTGTAGTTAGATTTTCATGTTTTAAACAGGGACTAGATTTTCTCTTCGAGATAAGCGGTTATTCGAGATAAGAGAGGTCGAGATAACGAGAGTCGACTGTACTTTGCACATGCCCAGGATGATCTGAATCTGGAGCATTTTACCCATGTTCACAGGTACTTTTTCTCTTGGCATGGACCATTTATTTTGTAAAGAAAATCAGAATAAATATAGCATATGCATCATTAACCCATTTATTGCCAAATGAACTTGTCTATCTTAACTCTTTGGACAGGTCATTTCCTATAAAAGGGGTGTCTGGTTAGTTTTTATTATTACCAAGTTCTATAGAAATCCTTGTATTTTATGCAAACAGTATAGACCCTGATCAGACGCCACTGATCCGGGTCTACACTGTTTGCAAATGTCCCTTTTATGGGATGCTAGACATACATGGGTTAAATACCCACCTTATGACATCCTCTGTTGGTCACTGTTTTAATATGCCTTTATTAGGTGGAAATTTAGCTGCACTTTTTTTGAGTAAATTTGAAAACCTTGTGTACTGTGTGGTAATTAGGTCAAATACCATGCATCAATAGGTAGTCAAATATAGTTTTCAAAATTTAGGTCAAACTAACAACAAGTTAAAATGTCTGAATATTTAATCAATAAAGCGCTAATTAAAACTACAACATTAGACATTTTGACTCGTTTTTTTTTTTTTTTTCTAAGAAAATTAGGCTTGACATTCCATGTGAATTGCCTGCCTTACTTTCTCTGCAAATAAAATAAAAATAAAATGGTGTCTGCTACAATTCTTACAAGGTTAGAAAAATGTACAGCTGACCCAGGGCTTGAATCTGGGGCCCTCAAATAACCGTTCCCACACTCTGAGCTATCCAGCCGCCACTATCACAGTTTCCCTGCTTATTTGAGATTTGTCTAGAATCTTTGTCCTCTCCAGGCTGGCTGAGAGACTTATTTTCATACTCTTTCATGCTGTCAGATGTGGTCTGGAGTCACATGGGTCACCAAATGTCACAGGGTTAGAAAAATGTAAAGCCATACCAAGGCTTGAACCCGGGACCTTCGTACTGCTGTTCCAATGCTTTACCAACTGAGCTATCTTCTCGCAACAACACAAAAGTTAGCTTATACTTTAACGCTTAGCACCCTGAGTAAAAATTTCAGCAGACGACATAGTGAAATATTTTTCTTGTTTTTCCCAGTAAACAGGAATTGAAATTTCATGCAAATTGTCTCCAATGGAGACAATTTGCATGACATGCCAAATCCTGTTTTCTTGGAAAAATAAGAAAATGTCACCAATTTGTCGTCTGTTTGATTAGCCAAGAGAGTGGTAGAGGTTAAGTCTTAGAGTAAACACATGTACTTACAAAATCAAGAAAGCCTCCCCCATCATCTAGATTAACAGCAGATTCTTCACGGTGCATGGCAGCTTGCCGCTTCCTATCTTTCAGCCGGGCCGCAATATGCAGGGCTGTCTTTTTCTGACCTTCTGATTCGGCATTAACAGCTGTAAGAGATAGTCAACTCTCGTTCACTTAAACTCCAGGGAACCAGAATATTTGGTTTGAGATAACAGTAGTTTGAGGTAAAAGGAGTTGAAATATAAGAAAAATACAGTAAGCTAAACCAATATTGCCCTATATTCAGTTTGACATAAGCAGTAGTTTGAACTATCAGTGTTTGAAATTATAAGAGTTAACTGTACAGTAAACAGTAAATGTCCTAGAATTTCATATACCAAAGATTCTGACAAAAATGACATATGCAAACAGTGTCAACCCAGATCAGACTGCTACTTCTACATTGTTCTCCATTCCACTAAGTATTTTAAGCACCACTGTATCAACAGAAAAATTTAAGTCCCCAAAATGTATGGAATAAAATTAAGTCCCCAAAAAGTATGGAATAAAGTATTCAAATTTTACGGCATTCCTACAATCAAATAAAGGAGAAATAAAGGAGAATAAAGATGAAATTATTCGGAGAAATCAGAATAAAGGGGAAATTTGGAGTATTTGCACGAAACATCAAGGCCTATTTTCTGGGAAAATTAAGAAACAATATTTCAAAATGTCACTTGCTGAAAATTTCAGCAGATGATCATTGAAATATTTTTTCTTACATTACGAAAACTCGCATATTCAAATATATAGAAAATTTCATCTCCAAAAACTGAAAATTTTCAGATGAAAAACTCTGATATTTTTCATATTTCTGCTCAAAACATAGATTGTGGGTACTCGTTAGAACTGCCTCAACGAGGCAGTTCTAACGAGTACCATCTAACGAGTACCCACAATCCTAAACGAGGCAGTTCTAACGAGTACCCACAATCTATGTTTTTGAGCAGAAATAAGAAAAATAATGTATATCCCTGTAAACCCCAGTTTTACTATATAAAAGTGGGGTTTAAGGGGGTCAAAATTATATAGGCGTGTTTTCATAATGCTCATGCAAATCACCTCCAAAGGAGACATCTGGAGCTAATGTGTATGAAATATCAATGCCCATTTTCTGCGAAAAATATTTCAAAATGTTGTCTGCTGAAATTTGCGCAGAGAGTGATAAAGGTTAAAGCTACTGACAGGACACTGATGAATCTGGACTGTTCAAAAAGTTTACATTAGTGCAACCTAACTATAACAGCCACCACTATGAAGATACACTACAACCTCTTTATAACATGGTTCGTTATAACACGGTTTTGGATATAACATGGTTCAAAGATGGATAAAAAAAATGTATAGATCATATTGAAAAATGACCATAAATGGTCATTTTTCAATATAATCTATACATTTTTGTTTGGATATAACACGGTTGTTTAACTAACACGGTTTATGTTACGGACTCCCTCAACAGTGTTATAAAGAGGTTGTGGTGTATAAACTGGTTGTTGCGGGTGGCCAACCTCAGTCAGAAACAAAATTCCCTGACTTTTCACTGACTTTTCCCTGACCAAAATTCTATTTTTCCCTGACCAAAGTGCTGAAAATTGAACACACTTTTCCTCATCTTGATAAATGATTGATTCTATTTTTAGCACATAAAATATACAGCCCTAATTGTTGAATTCAAAAAAAAAAAAAAAATGTTTTGAAGTTTTTGGACATATATTTTCTAAAATGACATTAATTTGTAATAATGCCGAACAAGCAAAGTGCAAAAAAAAAAAATATATCAGGGGTTTCAATCACTCAAAATGGATAAAATATCTACCAGAGCCAAACAGTTTTCAGCCAAAACATGGAAATTCTCTGACTTTTCCATGACTCTCTTGGTATTTAAAATTTCCCTGGCCATTTGCAAAATTCCCTGACTTTTCCTTGACCTTGAAGAAAAATAAGATTTCCCTGACTTTTCCCTGACCAGTGGCCACCCTGCTTGTTGTTGAGATATGGCTGTTGTAGACAGATTAAATTCAGTAAAACTTCAATGACTTGAACACAAATGGCTTGTTTACCCTGGTTGACTCAAACTCATTTTTGAGTCCCTAAGAAATTCTTCTGATAGCTCAAGAAAACAAATATCTATGGATATTTAAGCAAAACTTCCTTACTTTATCATGAAAATGTATGTTGTGTGTACTCATTAGAATTGCCTCAGTGAGGCAATTCTAATGAGTACACTCAACACAACATTATATTATAAAAGATCACAAAGACTTCCCTAAATTATCACCTGATCTGGTGCCTTATCTTCCTGATCTGGCGCCATGATTAATCCTCAGTGGCTCCAATTACACATGCCTCAAATAAATTTCAATGGTCCCAAAGATGTTCCAACCATTGAGGTTTTACTATGTAGTAAAAACGCTCTTTAGAAAATAAAAAAAAAGGCTGTTATTGGGAGGTGGCTGCAGTTGAGAAATGACCAGTCATTTTGGTTCCATTGTACATATACTTAATGCTAAGCACTCTAGGTAAAATTTTCAGCGGACATTTTGAAACATCTTGTCTTATTTTTCCCAGAAAAAATGCATCGAAATTTCATGCACATTGTCTCTAATTCCATAGAATGCAGTGTCTGATCAGTGTCTATACCATTTACATTTAGGACAAGAATTGCTATGAAACATGCTAACAATAAACACTAACCAGACACTCCTTATATTGAAATGAACCAGTCCAAATAGTTAATGTAGAAGATTCCACTAGGCATAAATGGGTCATAGAGCAAACCAACCTGCACTTTTGTTGATAAGTATTTCGACTATGTTTGGGTAGTTATGTCTTGCCGCCACGTGCAATGGTGTAAGGCCTGTACTTGTATCATACTGGTTTACCAGGTCTGGACTGTGAAGAAGGCATTCTGTAACTGCTTGTTCATTTCCTTCCTGTACTTTCTATTAATAGAAAACAAAAGTTATGGTTAATTATGGAATGCCAGGGCTGTCTTACATCAAGATATGACAGTATGTTCTGCTGACAGCAATTATGTGATATTCATATTCATTATGTCTTTTTTGTTTGCCATGTTGTTTTGCTAGCTTGTCATTTTGTTAGCTTCATTTGTCATATTGTCATCTTCACCAGCTATTCTGTTGGCTTTATTTGTGATGTTCTCCAGTTAACTGGAGAACATCACAAATAAAGCCAACAGAATAGCTGGTGAAGCTTCATATGTCATATTGTCTTATTAACTGAACATTCTGTTTGCTTTATTTACCGTGTTGTCTCATCATAACATAGTATTCTCTTGACAAACATTAACTCTCTCCCTGCTAGTGGTGACTTTTGTCGTCTGCTAATAGCCTTTGCAAACAGTTTGGACCCAGATCAGGCCCGACAAAATGTCGGGTCTGATCTGGATCCAAACTGTCTGACACTCTGATGGTATTCCTGAAAGATTTTTTTTTTTAAGTTGATTTTAAAAAAAATCCACAGACAACAAAGAGCATGCAAAATTACCCAGCATGCATAGAGTTAAGTGAGGTTCATATTCATTATGTCTTGTTATTTTGCCTGTTGCCTTATAAAGTCAACATTCTGTTGGGTTCATTTAATTATTATGTTCTGTTAACTTGTCATTCTGTTACCTTCATTTGTTATATTGTCCAGTTAATTGAACATTTTGTTGGTTTCGTCATGTTGTTTTGTTAACTTGTCATTCTGTAGGCTTCATTTGTGCCTTTGTCTTGTTAACTGGTCATTCCAATGGTTTAAAGCACGATACTGTTCGGTTAGAGAATGCTTATTTAAAGCTGTAATAGCAGGTTATCATGTTTATTTAACGTGTTGACTTTTTCAATGGAACAGACTCAGTTTGGTGATCAATAAAAAGCCCCAAAATCAAATGACCCACTACTGAATCAGCACACTATCAAAACAGCCCAAGTCAAAACAACTCAGTTATGCTATTGCTTGCGTGGAGAATAAGTAAACAAACTATGACATCAAAAGCAACTAAAATCTAAAAAAATTCTGAATCCTTACTTATGCCGCCAACTATTACTTACTACATTCTAAACCTGTTAAAACACAAGTGATTTAATTCCCAGTCAATAAAAATAAACAATGTCAATCCTTTATTGATTGAATTCCCTAGGGTTTGGGTAGGGTAGCCTACCCTATCTTACCTTACCATACCTCCTACTCCCTACACCTACTCTACCACAGCCTTACCTTTGTTCTTACCCTACCTTACCTTACCATACCTCCTACTCCCTACACCTACTCTACCACAGCCTTACCTTTGTTCTTACCCTACCCTACCTTACCATACCTCCTACTCCCTACACCTACTCTATCACAGCCTTACCTTTGTTCTTACCCTACCCTACCTTACCATACCTCCTACTCCCTACACCTACTCTACCACAGCCTTACCTGTTCTTACCCTACCCTACCTTACCTTACCATAACTCCTACTCCCTACACCTACTCTACCACAGCCTTACCTTTGTTCTAACCCTACCCTACCTTACCTTACCTCTTACTCCCTACACCTACTCTATCACAGCCTTACCTTTGTTCTTACCCTACCCTACCTTACCTTACCATACCTCCTACTCCCTACACCTACTCTACCACAGCCTTACCTTTGTTCTTACCCTACCCTACCTTACCATACCTCCTACTCCCTACACCTACTCTACCACAGCCTTACCTTTGTTCTAACCCTACCCTACCTTACCTTACCATACCTCTTACTCCCTACACCTACTCTATCACAGCCTTACCTTTGTTCTTACCCTACCCTACCTTACCATACCTCCTACTCCCTACACCTACTCTATCACAGCCTTACCTTTGTTCTTACCCTTAACCTTACCATTACCTTACCCTATCCTACCCTTATCCTAACACCAGCTCCTACCCTATGCTACCTTACCCTACCCTGGGGGGGGGGGGGTAACTTCCTATATATGGCATAGTAGGGATGTGCGTGCCGAAAAGCCCCCTTTTTCAGCGCTGCCAGGTATATGATTGGCCCCCTTTTTTCAACAAAAAGTATATGAATGGCCCGATTTTTTCTGGATTCCTATGTGAAAGGCCCCATTTTTCTGACATCCTGGTATATGCACATATTTTTCGCTCAGAGATTTTTCGAGGCTGCTTATCTTCTTGGTATTACATGAATTGACTATGATATTTGTGTAATAACTAGCAAAACATGGGTACAAAAAATCAAAGGGCAGTATATGAATAGGTCAACATTTTGGAGGATCAAGTATATGAATGGGTCCGTTTTTTCGAAGGCCAGGTATATGAATGGGGTAGGTTTTGAAATACTGGCTCGCACACCTGTACCAAAATTACCCCTAAGTTACCCCCGCCCCCTATTCCACCCCTACCAACCCTAGGATAATGATGTTAATGAAAGGCTCAATAAAATGAAGAGTTGTACAGTAATGAGCTAAATTCTACCTCTATCCGGATTCGAACCTGAGACCTCAGGATCTGGAGATGGAAGCACCACTAACTACTGGTACATGGCCACACAGATGATTCTATGTTTTATGGAGAAATAGAGAAAATTATCCCAGATATGACATCAAATAGTCGTTTATTATAACTGTTCAGTCGACTTGTTAAGGAGGCGTATTAACCCTTGTCATGCTGAATAAATTAAGATGCCATGTCCACTTCTAATTTCCAGCCAATCAAATTACTTGACCTGGGTTTTTGATAGAAATTCAAATATTTAATGACAAACAGTGCAGATCCAGATCAGTTGGCTTCTTCAGAAGCCAACTGATCTAGATCTACACTGTTTGCTAAGACAGGGCATGTCTTGTTCAGCAAGAGAAAGGTTAATTACTCCCAGTGCTCCAGCTAGCCCTATATGGAGGGGCGGGCCACCCCTCTTGCCCTCTCCTGCCGCCCCACTGCCGTTCTTAAGCTGCCCTCTTCTTATTTCAACTGCAGACATAAAACCCTACATTTTGGTGAAAATTTCATGAAAATAGACCAAAATTATTTAAAGTTATCAATGTTTAAAGGTCAGATTTATATGTACTCTATTTTGAGGTATTTATTGTGGAATGGGATTATATTTTGTAACATGTCTTGATACTAAGCACATCACATGACACATGGTGCCCTCATTCTTATATGACCGCACAAAAAAGTGCCCTACCCCATACCCCTCTGCCCTCAAATCCTAGCTGGAGCACTGACTCCTCCTTAACAAGTCCACTGAACAGTTATAGTAAATGTCCTAACATTTTGTACACCAAAGTATCTGGGCAAACAGTGCAGACCCAGATCACACTGATCCTGAGAGAGGAGCCTGATCTGGGTGTACATTGTTTGCCATTCCACTAAGTATTTTAAGAAACAACTGCATGAAAAGCAAAATTCAGGCAAAAAAAGTATGGAATAAAGCGTTTGCAATTTTAGGACAGTTACCATATTTTTTCTTGATCTTACCTGACATAGGTATTGTATGTTGACCGTTGGCGGACTATGCCCCTGGCCCCTTCTGGATGCAGATGCCATTGTAAATCACACCTGAAGATGAAGATGATTAAACACAATAAACTGAGGACTGCTGAGAAACAAAAAGAAAAAAAAAAAAAAAAAAAAAAGGAACAGCTACCATAAAATCAAAGCACTACACAAGGTACATTCAGTGCTATCCTGATAATCCAACTGGGACATCTAACTCTATGCCATTCCAAGAGATGAGAACACAGCCCAGGAATGCCTCTAATTTTGCACCTGAACATTTTACCCTGTGGATTCTCTTCATTAACCCCAGTCCTGCTGGTCCCGGATATGCCCTGCCTTTGCAAACAGTGTAGATCCAGATCAGTTGGCTTCTTCTGAAGAAGCCAACTTATTTGGATCTGCATCATTTCCCATTTAGTATGCGAAATTATAGCAATAATCTGGATCAAGTAATCTGATTGGCTGAAAATTAGGTGGGCGTGGCATCTTAATTTATTCAGCAGGACAAGGATTAACAAAAAGTATCTTCAGAATGTACCCTTTTTTTCTGCAAACGAGATTGAATTTTCTGTGATTTTCAGCAGTGCTGACAAATCTTATCTCACCCTGTTTATCCAATCCATGGGACTGAAAATCAAAGCACTGACAACACTGGTGGGTAGACTGGCTGAGTGTAGGCTAGGAAAATGGTTCTGAACTAGGACTTCTCTTTCATTTAACCCTTCTTGTAATTTAAGCAATCAGTGCAGACCCTGATCAGATGCCACATGTTGTGGCATCTGATCTGGGTCTGCACTGTTTGTCAATGTCCCTGTCCTATTACCTGGATTTGATCTCATGGTTTGATTACATTGGTCAATGATAATCACATGGACTACCTTAAGGAAATTTTGGCATTTGTATACTATGGCTCGATTGTAAACAATCAACCCAAACAAGGAAGACCTTAACATGCATTCAGTACATTGGTTGTATAGGTCACGTATTTTGCATCAGCATGACACTGGTTATATAGACAACTGATAAATGACGTCAGTTTAAGTTACATGTACTTTGGATGTCAACAAGAAGAATTGAACATCAGCCATTGATGGCATATGCCTCTTTGAAAGGTAAAAAGCCCTTACAAATGCTAAATTGTGCATTTTATCAATTCTCATTAAAATCTATAGCTATATTTGATCAAAAGGTATGCAAGGAAAAGAATCTATCATGGTACACGAAACATGCTATAATTGAGTAGAAGCACTGTGTGTCATGATCAAAAACTTCTTAGCCCCTTTGGGAATGACCATGAGTGGAAATTCTGCCCGTTATTTCTCAATATAGTCTCCCTTTGCCTCGATGCACTTTCTCCAACGCTGTTCTAGTTTGCTTATCCCTTCAAAATAGAAGCCTTCTTCCTGGTCCCCCAAGTACTCATCAACAGTATCTATGACACCTCCAAAATTCTTACCATGAAGGTTAGTTTTCATCATCATCATCATCAATGGATTTTTTATTAACGTGCAGGTACAGGAGCAACATCCACATCAGTGGGTCCCCTTCCAGGTAGCTGGCTTGCTGCACGTATGGCAGATCTCACACCAGATTTCAGATTTGGAAACAGACAGATCCAAAGGGGCTAAATTTGGAGAATACAGGGGATGAGGAAGGGCCTCAAACATTTAGCTGCAGCAGCCATAGCAACTCGAGGTGTGGGTTGGTGCATTATCTTGCAAGAGAACACCTCCAGTCAACTTTACTCTTTTTTCTTCACAATCTCCCAAGATAGCCACCTTAATTAGTTCTTCTGCATAATATGCACAATTCATCATGCACCCCTTCCTTAAGATAATCCACAGAATGCAGCGTTTGATCAGGGTCCACACTGTTTGCCACACATACAGGAATATTTTAGACACATCAACGGGTAATAGAATTGACAATTTCAAATTTTAAGACAAGTATGATTAGAAGATAAGGTGTCCCAATACTTAGGGTAAATATGTATGGTAAGTAACTGCGTTTTGGTAAATTATTCGTTTTTATCAGCTGCTCTCATCCAAGGTTCAGATCCGGACTCATTTAAATCAGAAGTCAGTCAGATCAATCTATCTGATTTTAAACTCCTTACTAACACCGTCATCTATATTTCACCTTGCTTTTAAACCTTTTTATCTGCAATTTTTTTTTTTCTTTTCTCTTCACTTACTAACACACCATGCACTAACCTGAGCCTTCTCTGACATTGAAAAAGCCTTTTTCATTTTCTGACTTGGTGGCTGTGTTGAAAAGTAATAATTTTCACAGCTAGAGAATCTGGGGTTAACCATTGCACATACACATCTCAATAAGACCAAAAAAAAAAAATATGTGTGTTTCAGGTTACATGGAATTTTAAAATAGGGACGGTAGGTCGGAAAATATTTTTATTTTGTTAAAAGTTTTTATATGGGGTTAATAGGAAAACAATATGGCCAAACAGGGAAATCCCCACAAAATCCTTAAAAAAGCTTTAGGGTCGGTAGTGAAAAATTAGGCACAGCCGGGTAACCTGAAACCTCGGGGGGTAACTTAGGGGTAATTTTGGTATGGGTGTGCGAGCCAGTATTTCAAAACCTACCCCATTCATATACCTGGCCTTCGAAAAAACTGACCCATTCATATACTAGATCATCCAAAATGTTGACCTATTCATATACTGCCCTTTGATTTTTTGTACCCATTTTTTGCTGGTTATTACACAAATACCATAGTCAATTCATGTAATACCAAGAGGATAAGCAGCCCCGAAAAATCTCTGAGCGAAAAATATGTGCATATACCAGGATGTCAGAAAAACGGGGCCTTTCACATAGGAATCCAGAAAAATCGGGCCATTCGTATACTTTTTGTTGAATAAAGGGGGCCAATCATATACCTGGCAGTGCTGAAAAAGGGGGCTATTTGGCACGCATATCTGTACTATGCCATATATAGGAAGTTACTGCCCCCGCCCTCCCACCCCCCAGCCTGAAACACACACTTTTTTTTTTTTATTTCAGGCTTAACACTCCTGAAAGGATAATGATCCTATAAAAGATAGACAGACAGATGATATATAGCGTAGCCCCTATTTCTCTCTGTTGACCAGCCACGTTAAAAATCTGAATTGATTGACTGATTAGTGTATAATAGGTACCCATATATAACATGTCGACTACTGGTACATTTTGCTTACGAGCTTTCTCTGTATATTTACTTTTATACTGCTTTTAATTTAATAAAACAAATAATTGTTACACTTACAGCTTCACGCATGTGATCAACTATGTGGTCCAGATCTATATCCTAATTCAATCAATAATTGGTCCCAATTAGTTTGTTGCTGTATTTACATACCGGAAACAGACCGCATGTCACAATGAGTAAATAATACAATTCCGCCATAGTGATATCAATAAATATATTTATGATTGAAAATTCTTTGTTTTGAAATAATAAAAAAAAAACTATATATGCCTAAATATCTAAGGTTGCTATTAGACCCAAAATACCGAAAAACATGCGTGAAATTGCGGTAGACACGTTACAATTTTAGAACTATATATTCTTATATAAATGCGCTACATCTATTAAGGTTGGGAGAGCCAATACATAACTTTAAGGTAGGAACATTCAAAACTTACTGCGTCTGCTGTTGCCTATCTTGACTTTCAGTCATGGTATCAGAACTTGAGAAGTTACAAACCTTTCATGTATGTTCAAGACAGGAATTCAATATGCCTACATTTGCGCTAGACTAGATCATAAGACTGGAGTAAGTATGCACCATCTGCTAAAGATCATGACATGCATATTATATTGAATTCACACACACTCTCTCTCTCTCTATCGTTTTCAGCTTAAGCACTTTGTTGGCTAAATCCCATGACAAAAATTTGTGACATTTTTCTTATAGTTCACGGAAAAATAAGACTTCGGCTGACATTTCATTAAAAGGAGACGATTTGAATAAAATGTTCAAATTTTATTTTCTGTTTAAAAAAAAAGAAAGAAAAGTTACTGAGAAATATATTTCAAAATGTAGCCTACTTTTATTCACAGTCAGCAGGTGAATGTTAAATCTTTCAAACTTCGAAACCTCTCAAATGCGCTTGCGCGGTTCGCTCTGTCCTCCTCCCCGCCCCATCCCCAATTCAGAGTGGAGGGGTTGGGGTCGAAGTTAGAGAAAATTCGAGTGTAAGAGGGAAGGGAGGTGAAGGTGTAGTTACAGAAATTTACAGCAGTATGAATTTGACGGAATGGAAGGCGATCGATGCAGCATTTTACAAGGCAGCTCATGAGAAAATGCTTTCTAAATTAGGGGAGGCACACTTAGGTAGATAAAAGCATTTCTGGATGACGTTCTGCTAAATGAGGTGACATCAGACGACATACCAGTATCATAAGTGGTGCCCAGGGATCGGTCCTAGGAGCCGCACTGTTCTTAGCATACATAAATGACCTACAGTCGACTCTCGTTACCTCGACTTCGCTTATCTCGAATAACTGCTTATGTCGAAGAGAAAATCTAGTCCCTGTTTAAACGTGGAAATCTAACAACAGGTAACAAAATATTGTGGAAAAGAGGAGAAATTGCTCCTAAATTTCTCCTCTTTTCCACAATATTTTCAATATATCTCTTACTTCAGGAGTCAAATTACATATTCATTTGTGAAACGTGAGTTGTTTGATTTATTTTTTCCTCAATTCTGCAAATCTGATATATCGAGATCTGATATATTTCAGAGGGTCCCTTGGACTTCGAGATAACGAGAGTCGACTGTATATGTACCTGAACAGGTCAGATCCAATTATATATACTGTTCTTAGCATACATAAATGACCTATATGTACCTGAACAAGTCAGATCCAACGTTAGATTATTTGCAGATGACACAGCTCTTTATCTCACATTTTCCAAGTCTGTTACACCAGCTATACTTCAACAAGATCTTCAGTATCTTGAGTCATTGGAAAAGGCGTGGGACATGGAATTTAATCAATCTAAATGCCAAGTTATATATATCACGAGGTCACGGCGAACTGCCCAAAACCAGTACTACCTGCACGGGGTCCTCCTAGAAGCAGTACCACTGGCAAATACTTAATTAGTTGACATTTCTGAAAATCTCTCCTGGAACACGCACATATCAAGAGTGTCCGAGAAGGCAAACCAAATCCTTGGATCTCTCAAGCGAAACATTAAAATGTACCATGAGGACCTCAAGGCAACAGCATATAAAACAAGATATAACGCCCGCAGCTAGAATATGCTTCTAGCGTATACTATGGAGCCCCTACACAAATATTCAATACTGTGTTTTGACTCACCTAGCTGTGCGTTTTTCTTTTTCTATTTGCTGTATTGTCAATACAGCAAACAGAAAAAGAACGACGCGCAGCTATATAGGTCAGTCAAAAGAGACTACAACAGAACTTCAAGTGTGACTGCTATGTTGTAGTCACTTCAGAGAATAAGTCTTAACTTACGCCGCATAGACAACCGACTCTCACGCATGTACAAAATCACTAATGACCTTCCCAGTAAGCATTCTTTATAAATCTACAGCGGGCCGTTATCGGCCCGTCAGGGTAGCTGACGGGCCGATAACAGCCCGCCGTAGATTTATAAAGAATACTAGCTGGGTTGTTGCTATTCCGAGGGATCAGTACCTCACAGCCCTGCAGAGACAGTCCAGAACCTCCCACCAGATAGCATACAGACAAATATTAACATCTACAGACTATTATAAAAAAAATCCCCCCCACCCCTCGCCCCACCCGAACTATTGTACATTAGAGTTTCCTCCCCCAAGACCAACGCTGATGAGTTCAACAGGGCAGTCAGCCAGATAAACCACTTCTCGTCTTTATCAACCACCGTCTTGCTTTTAATCTTTTAATAGATCCTTTTAACTTTTCACGCTTTTACCTTCCTTTAACCATCACAACTTTGGCTTTCTTAGCCTGGCTTTGCACTCACATGCTATAAGTCCCAGCTATGGGTTAAGCATTATTGGAAGATAGATAGATAAATAGCTATATCTTGCCAGTCTAGCAGGTTGGTGTGGTTATGTCGTGTAAGTCTAGCATACTTGAATGAGGTATTTCCCCAAGGTTATGAACAAGGTATTCAACGAAATGACTGGCACTGGTTATTCTCTGTTCTGATAATCTAATTAACCTAAACGAATTCGCAAATCTGTCATACTTTTCATAGCTGGAATATGAGTTCATCCCCCACCACCTCCCCCCACCCACCCCCCCCCGCACCCTGATAGTTTGATAGCTCACCTTTATATCATTTCAACTTTGTGTATGGGTCTTTGGGAGGGGAGGGGATAGGGAGGCCAATCAGTGAGAGACATATTATATTTACCCTAAAGATTCGGGCAGGCAGGCTTGGGTAAACAGTCTGATTAGGGTCAACGCTGTTTGTCACTCATCCAGCATTTTCTTGACACATCAACCGATAGTCATTTGGACGATCAAATTGCAGGAAAAATTTAGTAAAGAATTAAGGTGTTAATATACGGTATTCCAGTTGTGGCCGATCTGTGGTTTTATAAGCTGCCTCCCCAGACTAGCTACTAGTCTGATAATAAGTCTGATCAGTTTTATTATTATTAATAATAATAATAATAATTATTATTATTATTATTATTATTATTATTATTATTAAAAGATAGTCAACTTCTGTCAAGTCTATTTGGTAGAGTCTCCAGTACACATACTGGCTAATAAGTTAAGACCAGGAAAGGAAACTAGACTAGCTAAAATATTAAGCTGCTTATCTAAATGCAAATAGATGGCTTTGTTGCCGTATTATTTTAACCTTTAGTGGCTAGACTTTACTGTCTCCCGTATGCCCTGGTGTTTGGATTTTATGCCTCTTTTCAGAAATTCGGGTACTTATGACTGGCACGTCTGGAACCTACGAGGAAACTTGTGGCCGGTGCGTTTAAGCTAATTTTCTTTCTTTTTTTTCTGGAAGACAGAAGATTGTCGAAGCGTTTGTTTTCATCTTCTGAAATCAGCAACTCTCGTTCGAAAGCTTTGGGACTTATTCGACATATACTTCTTCCCAACAAACACACAACGTCGTAGGAACGTCGTAACAACGTCGCTGCAACGTCACAATGTTGCAGCGACGTTGTAACGACGTTGTTGCGACGTTACGTGTTTGCTGGTTTCTACGACGGAGCCTTCCTAATAGTAAATGGAAGGCTTAGAAGAGAAAACGATCGCGTGATTCCCCATGACGACAGTCCAAATGAAGGGGTGGTCGATAGGCAATTAAAGAATTGATATTATCATCGTGAATAGTATTAGTCTAAAAATCAATGGACATATTCGGTATAAAAGTATACGCTGGTTATTGCTCATGTTTTCGTTTTCTTTTTCTTTTGATTTTTATGGGTTAGTTTTGGGTAGAATTTGTGTGTACGATTTGTTACTTGAATTTTTTCTCTTCCAACTCATTTCAGTCACGTGACTGAGACCTTCTGACAGTAGGTCTTCCTCTCCTGGAGGGCATAATTGCCATGGGGTTAATCTAAACAATTACCATTAAGAACTACTGACCTTTCTGCACTGAAAGGACTCAATCTATCACCTTGTATGGCAAGCCGTTTTACTATTTATTATGCAAAATAGATATCGTATTATATCAGATATCTTATATAGGATAGAAGATCTCTAATGTATGATATTTGATATGTGATATAGTTAGATATCTTATATCCACTGTTAGATACTTTATACCCTATATAAGATATCTGATATAATATGTAAGATACCTTGTTTAATTAAACATATAAGATATCTTATTTGTTAAATAAGATATCTTGTATATTCATAAAGATATCTGATATACTAAATAAGATATCTGATATACAAAATGAGATATCTGATTTAATTAAATAAATGAGATATCTTCTTTAGTAAATAATATGTAAGATACCTTGTTTAATTACACATATAAGATATCTTATTTGTTAAATAAGATATCTTGTATATTCATAAAGATATCTGATATACTAAATAAGATATCTGATATACAAAATGAGATATCTGATTTAATTAAATGAATGAGATATCTTCTTTAGTAAATAAGATACCTTATATCCTATATAAGATATCATATATAGCATATTTGATATCTTGTATGCTATATAAGATATCTGATATGTCAATTAATATATCTTATATAGCATATAAGATATCTAAATTGACAAATACGATATCTTACTTATATATTTTATCTAATATATCAGATATCTTGTGTATCATATATGATATCTGATTTATTTAATAAGATATCTGGTACATGGAGTAAACAGTAACACAGCTTGCTGGCAAACCGTTTTACTGTTTATTCTATGAATCAGGTATCTGATTGAATATATTAGATATCTTACATTGGATATAAGATATCTAATACAGGATATAAGATATCTGAAATAGTATATTAGATATATTCTGTGTAAGATATCTTAGATCTTATATAGGTTATCTGGTATATCATATTAGATATCTTATTTAATTCCACATATAAGATGTCTCATCATTTAAGATATATTATTTGTTAAATAAGATATCTAATATATTAATATAGATATCTGATACACTTAATAAGATATCTTATATACTAAATGAGATATCTTATTTCATTTAACACATTAGATATCTTTTCTTAGTTAATAAGATATATTATAGCCTTTATAAGATATCTTATTTAGCATATCAGATATCTTATATAGCATATAAGATATCTAAATTGACACATATGATACCATATATACATGGTATCTTATAAAATATATCAGATATATATTATATAAGATATTTGATAAATTAAATCTAATATCTGATTTATATAATAAATAGTAAAACGGCTTGCCATTATCTTGCCCTGACTTATGAAAGAAATAAACTAGCCATTCTACAACCTGTTGGTATGTATCTCGGTATGTATAAAAACTGCTGAATGAATACCGATCTGTACATAGGCCCTGATCAGACGCCATATTCTGTGACTGATTGTTTGTTTGGTTATTGATGATATTTTTAGTTTTCCTAGAAATTTGGATGTGACACTTCATGCAAATTGTCCAAGTGTCAAATCCAATTTTTAGGGAAAAAAATAAGAAAAATATTTTCAAAATGTCATCTGCTGGAATGTTTACATAGCGTGCAAAGTGCTAAAAAGTAACTCTGACAATAAAGAGCGCTAGCCCAATTACTGGGCTCATATCCCAGCTAGCATTCTACGTAAATCTACATCGGGCCGTCATCGGCCCGTCAGCTACCCTGACGGGCCGATGACGGCCCGATATAGATTTACGTAGAATGCTGACTGGGATCCTTCAAATACAAAAGGTATGACATCTGCAGCAGTCCCATTTAGCATTCTACATAAATCTATAGCGGGCCGTTATCGGCCCGTCAGGGTAGCTGACGGGCCGATAACGGCCCGCTATAGATTTATGTAGAATGCTAGCTGGGGTATAATCAAATTTACGGCGTCTGATCTGGGTCAAACTCGCTTGACACTTTTCCAGCAGTTTTTGAGATATATCAACAGTTAGTAAAATGTATTTGTTCATTTGAGGACGGGACTGGTAAGGGAATATGCAATTAATCCCTGCCAGTTTGTGTGTGTGTGTGTGTGTGTGTGTGTGTGTGTGTGTGTGTGTGTGTGTGTGTGTGTGTGTGTGTGTGTGTGTGTGTGTGTGTGTGTGTGTGTGTGTGTGTGTGTGTGTGTGTGTTGGGGGAGGGGATGGGGGCGGGGAATGATGTAGTATTGATATAGATAGATAGATATGAAGCCGTCCCAGAACGTTTTGGGGAAAAAGAGAGAGTGCCTATTTATTTTCAGGGAACAAGAGAACACTGGCAAATATTTTAAAGGAACGAAACTGACTTTGGGGGACAGGGAACATGGAAATTTTAAATCTCACTTTTAGGGAACAAGGGAACAAGTTCGATATTTTTAGGGAACAAGGGAAAACATGGACGTCCCCTTGGAGGGCCTCAGATATTAAAGTCTCCCAACATTTTGGATAAATACGGTATATAGAAACTGTGAATATCTTTACCATTTGAGACACAATGTACATAAGATCCATAGGAAAAAATATTTATAATAAAGTGCCAATTACATCAAATACTTTTCTTCTTTATACCACTGGGGCTGCTCTTAAAGGAAAGAATTTGCCCCCTCTGGGGGCAAATTCTTTCTTTTAAGAGTAGCCCCTATTTTGGAAGCGATTCTAGGCTTAGTTTTCAATGTTTTCCTGAGTGTGTAAAAATAATTCCGTTCTGGCTACGCTACTGTATGTTACAAATACATCATTGACAAAGTACGAATACTGTACATGACTGAGTTTGTTTTGGCTGTAAATATCAAAATATTTATACCCTGTATCTGTTTACCAATACAACATTCTTACCTCTAAACAAAATCATAAACAACTCCACAATAATTCAGATAACACACACGCACACACATAAAAAAACGTCCAGTTAATAAACTAATCCCTTTGCAGCATTCGTCTCTACATGGTCCGAAAGTCAAGAATTTTGGCTTTTTGGCCCCCACCTTTTTCCGCGTAATGTTTAAGAATACCTGGTATTTTCATATCCCTAAGGTGTAACTAGGAAAAAAAAACTTTCTCACACAGGTAATTAATAGATCAATCTGTGCAAACGCATTGTATGTTGAGAAATTTTGTTACTGGAGATTCTGCTTACCTAACGCTGAATGAATAAGTCAACAGAGATATCTTGACCAGACTACGCGCTTGAATAAATATAGACCTTGAATTATTTACTGTGGTATTTGCCGGTTGAATATACCTATAAGGAATGGCGATTTTTCCACGGCGCTTCATAACAGAAAATTACGGTCATAAAATCAAGGTGAATACACCAGTGTGTGCAGTGATCCGGTTACTACTCGGTGGCGGGAATAGATGTAGATGAATAGGGGTGTTCGGTGTGACCAGCAACACGAGAAAATGTACCTTATTGGCGCGTCCAGCTAAGACACAGATGAGTTAGCGCATCCGCGCAGTCCGGCCCCGAGGTTATAAAACTTTTTTCATGCTCAACTCAGCTGAGCATGAAAATTTCAGCTATATTAAGCAAGAAAGAATTTAGAATTGCTAGTTATTTGCGATTTATTTAGAGGACAAATTTCATGCTCAGCTGGGTTGAGCATGAAAAAAAGTTTTATAACCTTGGGGCCGGATCTGAGTTTATTGTCCGCCCGCAGAACCCTTGGCTCCTGAATCTAGTATCTTTGGCTGTCTGTTGAGCGCTAAGTGGACTGATCAGGCCCCGGGATTATAAAACTTTTTTCATGCTCAACTCAGCTGAGCATGAAATTTGTCCTGATAATAAATCTAAAATTACTAACAACTGCAAATTCTTTCTGGCTAAACATTGCTGAGCATGAAAATTTCTCTGCTAATAAATATGCCATGTTCATATTTATTAGCAAAGAAAGTTTCATGCTCAGTTGAGTTGAGCATGACAAAAGTTTTATAACCTTGGGGCCAGACTGCGCGGATGCGCAGGCTGATCTGTCTTCCCTGCGCACCCATGTCATAATGTACATTTTATCACCTTGACCCTCACGTATATCCCAGCTAGCATTCTACGTAAATCTACATCGGTCCGTCATCGGCCCGTCAGCTACCCTGACGGGCCGATGACGGTCCGATATAGATTTACGTAGAATGCTGACTGGGATTTAGGCGTGGGTTGCTTTTACGGGTATTTAGGATTAGGGATGTTATAAAATTTTTACAAAGAATTTAAGCTCATATGTTGGCTCCAGACACGCACGTCTGTGTATGAAATCTTCAAGGTCATAATCTGCTCATCTGAGCATGCGCAGACTGAACATGCATGAGGACCGGTTTGGTTATCATCTTGTTTCACCAAGATCTGGCCCCGAGGTTATAAAACTTTTGTCATGCTCAACTCAGCTGAGCATGAAATTTTATCTGCTAATAAATATGAAAATGCCAACAATAGTTGGCATTTTCATATTTATTAGCAGAGAAATTTCCATGCTCAGTTATGTTTCGCAAGAAAGAATTCGCAAATGTTAGTATTTGGAGATTTATTAGCATGACAAATTTCATGCTCATCTGAGTTGAGCATGAAAAATATTTATAACCTCGGGGCCTGAATATATAGGAAAATTGAGTAGCTATCTGAGCCAAGATGCGACTCTCTTGGTTTATTTATACATATATTTCAAGCTGACACGTAATTTAAAAAAAAAAAGAAAAAAAAAGAAAAGAAAGAAAACAAGACCTTGAAGGCCTTAGATCAGTCTATGCAAGTGAACTAAGCATTCACTGTTCACAGATGCGTTTGGTATGCTTGAAGATGTTCATGTCATGATAGACTGGCCAGTTGTCTCGATCACATCTTTGGTTTTTAATTTTATTTATTTATTTATTTATTTATTTATTTATTTATTTATTTATTTATTTATTTATTTATTTATTTATTATTATTAATTCGTTATTATTATTATTATTATTATTATTATTATTAATTCGTTATTATTATTATTATTTTATTATTGTGTTTGCTAGAGCTTTTTTTCAGATCTTAACATTTCATCTACCGCATTTCTCTCAATATGGTACTGAGCCTAATGTGAAATGCAAGCACATTGCGTGCTTTATCTTATATACATTTTAAACTTTAGCACTCTATATGCTTAATCATTAATAACAATTTCAGTAATGTTTTTATTATTATTATTATTATTATTATTATTATTATTATTATTATGTTTCATAGAAAAATAAAAATTAAACATTTCGTTCAAAATGTCTCTGTAATAACTGCACTAAAATGTTGTCCTATTATTTTCAATGAAAATGAAAAAAAAAAGAAAAAAAATGTACTTGAACAATGTGTCAGATTTTATTTACAGTTAGATCTACCTGTTGTCAACTGCGGAACCTCTCTAATCTTGTTCTACGTGTAAACCAGGCTCCGCTTCTTTTCAATCGTTACTGAGTTGAATAATTATACACGTTTACCAAATTATTTCTGGCGTTTAAAACAGAGCCGTAAAAAAGAAATGCTTCATTTAATCAAGATTAAACAAATCCCACAAGTCATGTCACTTTATACAGCAAAATAGGGGAATCGAAGGCCTCAGAAATTACGAAGATGTGTGAGGCACGAAAACTCATTTCAACTGCTGTGTTCTTTTCTAGACTGGCTCCAGTCTTTAGTGACTAAATTTTTTTTCTTATAATCTGTTTAATAATCCACTTAAATAAAATCAAAGTAATATCATGACTATAAAGGCTGGTCACTAGTGACCAGCCTTTATAGTCGTGATATTTTTTGGGTTTTATTTTGGTGGATTATCAAACAGGATTATGAGAGAAATGTTTAGTCACTGGAGACTGGAGCCAGTCTATATTCTTATCTCGATTACCTTACCACAAAACTGGATCCACAACTGACTTTTAAATGCCCAAATGAAATATGAGCAGATGACATCTTTTTGTTTTTCTTAGTTTTCTGAGAAAATAGGATTACACACTACAAGTGAATACTCGCTATTTGAGGCGATTTTACTTGAAATGTCAAAGCCGTATTTTCTCGTTAAAATAAATAATAACAAATGAAGAAAACAAAATCAAATAGTGTCGTCTGCTAACTATTTTGCATCGTATACCTATTGTATGACATTGTAAAAGATACAACAATAACTAGGAGACATTTACCTTTATAGTGTACTACCATACTCTAGAGCCTAAATTCAGCAGACGACGACATTAACCTTTATAGTCTATTACCATACTGTAGGCTAATTCAGCAGATGACAATCGGATGATATTTTCGTATTTTCCCAGAAAAAAGGTTTGGCATCTCATGCAAATTGTCTCCTTAGGAGACAATTTGCATAAAATGCCAAAACTATTTTCTGAGAAAAATATTTCAAACTGTCGTCTGCTGAAAGTTTTACCCAGCATGCTAAGCGTTAAAATTGAGCTTGAGAAAATGTATTTCGGACATGTGTGCGCAGCGAAGACACAGACCAATCCGCGCATCCGCGCAATTATTATTATTATTATTATTATTATTAAGCCTAATGTGAAATGCATAAATCCAAGAACATTGCGTGCTTGATCTTATATACATTTTAAACTTTAGCACTTTAATCATGAATCATTAATAACAATTCTAGTAATAATTTTCCTATGTTTCATAGAAAAATAAAAATTAAACATTTCGTTCAAATTGTCTCCGTAACAAATGCACTAAAATTTTGTCTTATTTTCAATGCAAAGTGAGAAAAAATATAATGAACCTTCATTACAACGACAACATTTGTTCCCAGAGACGTTGCCATTAAAATGAATTTGCTGTTATACAGGATACTTAATGAGCAGATTGATAAGAGAGGTCTTGTTTTGTCCTTATTTCCTCATTGAACATGTTTTGGATATTTGTTAGAATCGCCTCACTGAGGCGATTCTAACAAATGTGCAAAACATTTTTTTTTAAGTATTAAACACAACATTATTGCATAATATGTGACTAATTGTTACCTCCCAAGCGAAGGTTTCGTGACAGTCAAATTGTCATTATAGCGTTTTATAGAATTTTGTCGTTGTATCGAGTATCGGTATAAAGAGGATTATATATATTAACATGGTTTCTGTTTTTATTTACAGTCACCTGTTCTCAACTGTGGAACCTCTCTAATCTTGTTCTACGTGTAAACTAGTCTCTACTATCTCTACTACTTTTCAGTGATTACTGTGTTGAATAATTATACAGACGTTTTCAAAATTATTTCTGACGTTTTAATCGCAAGCATAAAAAAATATGCTTCGTTTATTCAGGATTAAACAAATCTCACAATTCGCCACTTTATATAGCAAAATAGGGAAATTGAGGGCCACAGAAATTACGAAGATAGCGTGATGTGTGAGGCACGAAAATTTACTGTTGTGCTCTTTTCTCGATTATATTACCCCAAAACTGATCCTCACCTGACCTTTAAAGTGCCCAAATGAAATATGAGCAGATGACATCTTATTTTATTTTATTAGTTTTCTCTGAGAAGACAATTTTCTAAGAACCGCCTTATTTAGAGATTATTCTGTGAATAATCTCCATATAAGGCAATTTTTCTTGAAATGTCAAAGCCGCATTTTCTTGCTTAAATAAATAATAACGCAAGAAAAAGAAAAATCCAAATTTGTCGTCTGCTACCTATTTTGCATCATATTTCAGTATATTTTACCTTTTGTATATTATTGTAAATTTTTTATACAACAATAACTAAATAGGAGACATTAACCTTAACATTCCTTGGGCTAATTCAGCAGACGAAAATCTGATGATATTTTCCTACTTTTCTCAGAAAATATGTATGACATTTCATGCAAATTGTCTCCTAGAGACAATTTGCTTGGAATGTCAAAACATATTTTCTGTGAAAATAAGAAAAAATAATTTCAAACTGTCGTCTGCTGAAAGTTTTACCCAGCATTGTAAGCGTTAAAATTGACCTTGAGAAAATGTACCATCGTACACGTGCGCACAGCGAAGACACCGACCAACCTGCGCATCCACAAAACCTGATTGGAATCATCACCTCCGCTTTTTGCATAGTCATGGACCTTAGGTTTCTATATACATGTGGAGAGCGAATCTCTGATCAGACTGCGCGGACGCAGGACACACAGGTCCGAAAGTTTCTCACGTAACGGTTCATGTATTTTTATTTTTTTTTTCTTGCGTGGGATGTTCTATGAAAAAACGAAATAGATGAGATTTTTGCGTGGGATTTTATAAGAAAACAAGATCGGAAAATTTATATGTCATCACGAAAACATGCCTATATAATTTTGACCCCCTTAAACCCCACTTTTATATAGTAAAACTGAGGTTTGCAGGGGTATAAGTTATTTTTCTCATTTCTGCTCAAAACATAGATTGTAGGTACTCGTTAGAACCGCCTCGCCGAGGCGGTTCTAACGAGTACCCACAATCTATGTTTTGAGCAAAAATATGAAAAATATTAAGGTTTTTAATCTGAAAATTTTAAAGTTTTGGAAGAGAAATTTTCTCTATATTTGAATAGGCGTGTTTTCGTAATGTGACGTAAGTTATCCTTCTTCCACAACCTAATACACACACGCGCATATAAACATTTATAACAATGAAATCTCTAAGAATACTGAAACATAATGTCTGCTCCTGCTCAACTTCTACACACTGGATAGACAAACAAACGAATGAACGGACGAACGAACGAACGAACGAACGGGCGGGCGGGCGGACAGACAGACAGACAGACAGACAGACAGACAGACAGACAGACAGACAGACAGACAGACAGACAGATAGATAGATAGATAGATAGATAGATAGATAGATAGATAGACGGACGGGCCGACGGACGGACGGACGGACGGACGGACGAACGAACGAACCCACAAAATGGTAGTTATGTGACGTTGTCCACATTTAAAGTGACCCATTAATACTTTGATTGTAAATTCAGAGATAATAAGTCAAGTGTATTGATACTATTATTTAAATCAATGGTCACTTAAATTATTGAATGGATCACATGCTCTGGAGTCACATAAGAACCTTAAGTCACATATTTGTTTAGACAAGCGTCACATAAATTTTTGACGAATGTCCATATGATGGACAAAGATACCTATATGATTTATGTGACTCTTCTCCATTTATGGAGTAGTCACTTAAAATGTATTCCAGCATAAACAACAAAAAGCTTTTCAAGTGACTGTCACTTAAAAAGAAACAGTCACATATAATCACTTTCAGCAAAAAACAAACATCACGAAAACACGCCTATATAATTTAGACCCCCTTAAACCCCACTTTTATATAGTAAAACTGGGGTTTACAGGGGTATACATTATTTTTCTTATTTCTGCTCAAAAACATAGGTTGTGGGTACTCGTTATTCTAACGAGTACCTACAACCTATGTTTCGAGCAGAAATATGAAAAATATCAGAATTTTTTTATCTGAAAATGTTCCTTTTTTGGTTGTAAAATGTTCAGTATATTTGAATAGGCGTGTTTTCGTAATGCAAAAAAAAAACAATCACATAACCATCATTTCGTTAGAACGGACGGACGGGTAGGAAGAGATAGTTAGATAGATAGATTGATACCTAATAACTAAATAAAATAAAACAAATAAAACGTGTACGTGTTTCTATATTCAGATCGATTTTGATCAGACATGGCTATAAGATTTTTATTCGTTGCCCTGACACATGGCAGTACGCCTTCTGTGACTCCAAACACCTGCTCTCTGTGACACGAAAATTTACCGTTATTTGGATACGCTCGAATGCACAGGCGCGTGCCCCGCTCGTGTCAGTATCTATGACAACTAATCGATACCATGGATATGAATTTTAATATCATTAATGCTGTTGAAAGAATGGGATGCGGTTTCTTCAAACAATTTTCGAACAGACGTATTGATTTTTGCTACATTTCAATAGCCAAATTAATTGTAAACATCGAGTCATAATATTTGTGACACGGGCGTCACAGGATCTTGAAGAAAGCTAGTGTCATGTTCTTACGGTAAATGGTAAATTGGAATTCACGCTTAGCATGCTGGGTAACAATTTCAGCAGACGACATGTTGAAATATTTTTTGTTATTTTTTATAAGTCGGGATATTATTCTCTAGTTGAAGAACTTAGCATGTTTGGAAAAACTTTCAGCAGATATTTTAATGTTTTTTTTTGTGTGCTCCCACCCCCGTCCTCCCACCCCGCCTTTTCGAATAAAAGTGAGGGACATAGTATTCCGCTGATTCCGTAGTGCGTGGTTCCGAACTCTGAATGTACGTAGGTACCTGATGTGCGCAGTTGTAGGCTGGATGTACATGCGCTTTGGGTGTAATACTGATTTTTTTTTTTTTTTTTTTTTTTTTTTCACTTTTTCCACATTTTAAACAGTCATTTTTTTTTTTTTTGTGGTCTAATACTTTCATAATGTATAGATAGTAGGTTCCTTGTGTTCGCAACTCCTCTTACAGTTCAGGGCCGATCTTTTTTTTTTTTTTTTTTTTCTCTCTCTTTTTTTTTTTTTTTTTTTTTTTTAACTTTACGGGTGTTTTTGTCATGGTCTGCAGATGCGCTCCTGTGCCTTTGGTATTGTTCTCATTATTTTTTGTTACTTTTTCTCCATTTTGAACTCTATCTCTTTTTTTTTTTTTTTTTGGCTCAAATACTATCAGTGTAAGGATAGAAGCTACCTCATATAATCCTCATATTCTTTTCTTTTTTCATTTTTTTTCCCGCAATCTGAACTTAATCATTCTTTTTTACAGTAGCGTAGCCAGAATGGATTTTTTTTCGCAGTCTGAACTTAGTCATTTTCGAGTTCAATTCCTTTATTACAGTGGCATAGTGGAATTATTTTTACTCACACCCAGGAAAAATCTTTAAAAAATGATGCCTAAAATTGCTTCCAAAATAGAGTCTACTCTTAAAGGAAAGAATTTGCTCCCAGAGGGAGGGAGCAAATTCTTTCTACTAAGAGCAGCCCTATAGAGAAACAGTAAAGCATTTATGTTAACCGTCACTTTATTGTAAATATTTTTCTTACGCATGTTACGTACATGCGTATTGTGCGTAGCGCTTCGCCCTAGACTGGCTCCAGTCTCCAGTGACTAAATATTTTTCTCATAATCCTGTTTGATAATCCACTAAAATAAAACCAAGTGTGACCAGCCTTTATAGTCATGATATTACTTTGGTTCTATTTCACTGGATTATTAAACAGATTATAAGAAAAAAAAAAAAAATACTTTGTCACTAGAGACTGGAGCCAGTCTAGCTTCGCCCCTGTATTATGTTTTGTTACTTTTCCTTCATTTTGAACAGTCATTTTTTTTTTGCGCTCAGATTTCATCAAAAAATGTATATAATATGCACCTTGTTAGACTGGCTCCCGTCTAACTGATTTTGAATCAGCATAAAAATGATTCATATTTTACAAAAATCTCGTGTTTTGGAGTGGCTTTCTCTCAGATTTGCCGGATCAGCTATGCGTTTCTGACAGGTAACGGAGATGACACGTGTAGAAAAATAGTCAAAGAGGAGTATTTTACCTTTGTTAGATTAGAATACTAAAACTCATCGTGGGGCTAGGCCGTGTTGACCTGGTCATTTTTGGCGGATTTGTAAAAGGCGGGGGACAGAAATTCTCTGGATTTGCTTGTTGTCGTTCATAAAACAGGAAATGCCATTTTTTTTTCAGGAAAAAAAAAAAAAAGATAAAATATCATCAGTAGTAGTATAGGGTGTCGTAGCTATAGACACCCTATACTACTATCAGTTTATCTGCTAAATTAACCCAGAAAGTGCTAAGGTTTTCAAAACTTTGAAAAAAAAAATGTTTCAGCTGATAAGCTATTCAGCATGAAAATTACTTTTCGCGCTATTGTGTATGTTAACCCATTTATGCTTAGCGTCCCATAAAAGGGGCACTGGCAAACAGTGTAGACCCAGATCAGACGCCACGTTCTGTATCGTCTGATCTGGGTACATTATTTGCGTTAAATACAAGAATTTCTCTAAAATGTGGTAGTAATAAAAACTAACCAGACACGCTTTTGTTGGAAATGGACTGGTACAAAGAATTAAGGTAGAAGAGTTCACTCGGCATAAATGGATCAATGAATAACAAACTTCCCAGCTAGCATTCTGCATAAATCTACAACGGGCCGTTATCGGCCCGTCAGCTACACTGACGGGCGGATAACGGCCCGCTATAGATTTATGTAGAACGCTTACTGGGTCATACCTTACTAATGTTTTGTCATTCCCCGTAGTTTTACTTTGATATAAGAATACAAGCCTGATTATCATTTAAACTACTACAATGTCTACTCACCATATAGTAGTGTGACAGACATGTTGAGTAATCTTGGATGGCGGTCGCTTGAGCTTCGGCGTTATGATTCGCGTATCGCGATGTTTTATAAAATCGTGTATGGACTGGTCGCTATACCAGTTCCTCCATATTTTGAACGTACCATGGTACAAACACGCCATCATCCTCTTGCTTACAGGCAGATCCATACTTCTGTCAGTTATTACTACTATTCATTCTTCCCATTGACGGTTATTCTCTGGAACAGGTTACCAGCTGATCTCGTCCTTGATTCAGATCTTGACTCTTTCAAATCAGGAGTCAGCATGATCAACCATACACTCCCTTGGACATATACTGTTTTTATCTTGCTTTTAAACTCTTCTTCCTAACACTAACTCTATCATCTATGCTCACCTAACTTTTACACTTTTTATGCTGCACTGTTTCACTTTTTCTTCTCTTACTAACACACCATGCGCAGCACATGCAAATAATACTCGTAAGAGGGTTTTGAATTATGAGAAGATATATATATATAGATAGATAAACAAAAAAAAAAAAAAAAAAAAAATACAAAAACGATAAAGTTCGATCAATTGCGAATTATTTAGCAAATCTCTCTATATATATACATGTATGTACTTTGAGTCCTGCACTATGATCTGAAGGGAAAAGTAAAAATTAATAAATAAGATAAACAAAAGAGTAACGGATTTGGGGGGGGGGGGGGGGGAAATGCGGTGCAATTTTCTATCAAAAAGAAAATAATGATAAAAAAAATATGTGCATCGGCCGGGAATCGAACCCGGGCCGCCCGCGTGGCAGGCGAGCATTCTACCACTGAACCACCGATGCTTGTAATCTTTGCCTCTTATGAATCATGCCAATCACTGAGGCCGACATCAAAGTGGGCCTTTGGAGGTGGTGGGGTGGGGGAGGGGGTGGAGGGAGGGGGCTGGGGTGAGGGGCGTAAAACAGTATGGATATGCGTTTGGAAAGCCCACTTTTCACGCCTAGGGGTGTGGGTTGCGGGAGTACATGTCCAACTATTTTTCAAGCAGAAGTATATGAAAAACTCATTTTCTTGGAATGAAACGATAACAAAAAAAAAAAAAAGCCAAAAGTCCATCAAAGCGATAGTTTCCTGAAAAAAAAAAGCGTGTAACTTTTGTTGTGGTGTATAGGCCTACAACTGTATTTTCACTTAGCACAGGTAGATGCAATTTTTAAGCGTACAAACTCTGTTTGCTTACTTGCACGGGTGAAAACCCTCGTGGGGTGGGGGGGGGGGGGGGGTGTAACTTCCTATATATGGCATAGTACGGATGTGCGTGCCGAATGGCCCCTTTTTTCAGCGCTGCCAGGTATATACCAAAATTATCCCTAAGTTACCCCCCACCCCCCCCCCGCGCCCCCGAGGGTGAAAGCCCCAGAAACCCTCAATACTGAAAATCCACCTTTCCAATACTGAAAATTCGTGAGTACAAACCACACCACATATGTTTTTATGAAGAAATAAAAAAAAATAAAAAAAAGCGGGAATAGAGGGCTTCTTTATAACTGATTTCAGATCTATCAGTATTATTAGTACCTCATGATATGTCTAAAAGTAGTTCAAGGGCGTAGCCAAGAATTTTATGAAGATGAAGCCTCATTACGAAAACATGCCTATTCAAGTATATTGAAAATTTCACCATCAAAAACTGAAAGTTTTCAGATAAAAAATTCTGATATATTTCATATTTCTGCTCAAAACATAGATTATTGGTACTCGTTAGAACCGCCTCGGCGAGGCGGTTCTAACGAGTACCCATAATCTATGTTTTTGAGCAGAAATAAGGAAAAAAATGTATACCCCTGTAAACCCCAGCTTTACTATATGAAAGTGGGGTTTAAGGGGGTCAAAATTATATAGGCATGTTTTCGTGATGTGTTAATAGAATCTCTGAAATTTCAGCCGAGGCACAGCATTTCCTACAAGACTGCATGTATGCCCAGCGAAGACTCAGATCAGCCTGTCCACACACTCATATTAAACAGAAGCTCTGTCGTTCTTCTAATGAAAGCCTGGCTAATCAGCGCAAAACAATGCCTCAGATCAGCCTGCGCATTTGCGCAGGTGTATCTGAGACATTGCTCAGCGGTCATTTGGTCTTGTAGGAAATACTGTGCCCGGCCCATTTGATGTCATCTGAACAGATTTTAGGCGAAAATAAGGTTAAATTGTCAAATTTCTGTTGAAGCCCGAGCTTCATAGCTTCCGCCTGGCTACGCGCCTGTAGTGAAATGATTGGCAAACAACTGAGGCAAACAATGTTGACTCTAATCTGACCTGGTCTACGTAGATCTCTGAGGTAGGTCTACACTGTTTCCTTCGGCTCGTCTGTCCGAATACTCAAGGTAATTACCTTATTATATATCTAGATATATTATCTAGAAATGTGTTCAAAGGACGCGGATGCCACGCCTGAAAAAGTTAAACGCAAATTGCTACGCCGTACGCTAACGGAGACGGACAGGGCTTATATGCCCTTTCCACCATTCTTCAAATGTCGGGGGCATAAAACCACAGAATGCGGGGGTAAACTCATTCATTTGCAATTTTAAAGATCACAGCTAAGTGGGTTCTAAACCGAATTTATTTTCTTTTTTTAATTAGAATCAGCGTTTTGTATTGTGCAAATTAAATAATGGAATTAAAGCCTTTCTCAAAAGTTGAGTTGTAATTTTAATGTCTGACCCAGTTTACTCGCGCGCCTTCAACAAAATTGTATTGAACCAATACAGAATTGTATTGGTCAACATAATGTAAGCATCGGTGGTTCAGTGGTAGAATGCTCGCCTGCCACGCGGGCGGCCCGGGTTCGATTCCCGGCCGATGCATATCTTTTTTTTTTCTCTCTCTCAATTTTTCCTACGTTTTTTGATGGCAATAAATATGATTTTTATAGAGTAGAAAATTTTTTATAGTTTATTGAAGTAAAACTAATAACACAGATGGCTTGAATTGGCTCATTTTTGAGTCCCTAGGAAATTTTTCTGATCATGGAAACACACATTGAGAGTTTTTTTTTGCTAATTTCATATTAAAATTGCATGTGTGTATTCATTAGAATTGCCTCATTGAAGCGATTCTAATGAGTACATTCAACATACCATTATGTTATAGATGACAGAAAAGACGGTACTGAGATAGCCGCATCTGGTTTCTGACCTGGCGCAAGGACGTAAATAATAATATAATATAATTTTATACGTCTTTGCCTGGCGCTATGATTAATCCCCAGTGGGCTGGCCTCGGTGGCTCAGCTGAATGTGCGTCCGACTGATGATCAGGAGGTTGCAGGTTCGGTAATCGGAAAGAAAGTATCAGGAAAAAAAGTATCGGAAAAAAAGTATCACTTTTGAGTAGGAAAAAAAGTATCCGGAAAAAAAGTATCAGTTTTAACCAGATTCGCCTCTGATGTTACAATGAGATGATGATTAGGATCCTTTTGTATGTTTACTAGTACTTTTCAGTTTAATAATAAATTTTGCAACCTATCTCTGTAATCCTTACCTTATAAAAGGGCTTGAGATGTCATTTCATCTCAATGTTTCGTAAAAGACTCACAAGTTAGAAGCAACTATCCAAAATGACCTATATAGTGTAGACAGGGATGTAAAAAGAGAAATTCCTCATTTGAGCTAAGTGTGCAAGTCGGATCTCCATGCTCATGAACCCTATTTGGGTTTCATTGGGTGGCAGGGCTTGGGATGTCATTTCATATCAATGTTGGGTAAAAGTCCCACAAGCTGAAAATGACCTATATAGTGTAGACAGGGATGTTAAACCTCCAATTAACGTAATGATGTAATAAAGACATGTGTGAACAATGTGTTTTTAATTGCAATATATCAATACAACATTATCATAGATTTGATGCTGAAGTCTACTTTTCTGGTTTAGTAAAAAGAGAAATTCCTCATTTTGAGCTATCTCTCTTTTCACCATTCACCACAATACCTTACTAACCTAAGCATTTTGTGCCTCCATGCAAATGAAAGCGACCGCACAAAGTATTTGTCCAAAATGACCTAAAAAGTGTTGAGAGGGCCTTTAAACCTCATGATTGGAAAACACGCCTATATTTGTTTGACCCCCTTGAACCCCACTTTTATATAGTAAAACTGGGGTTTACAGGGGTATACTTTATGTTTTTTTTATTTCTGCTCTAAAATATAGATTGTGGGTACTCGTTAGAAACGCCTCAATGAGATGGTTCTAATAAGTATCCTCAATCTATATTTTCGTTTTTTCGACGATCAAGTTTACAATGTATTTGTATAGTCATGTTTTCGTAATGTGTTCAAAGTGTTCAAATGAGCACTAGATTTTTATTGTATTCTTGCACTTATTCACTCATTGATTTCATAGTGTTTGTTAATGCGTATGTTGTGTCCCACTCCTTCAAGGAATTCTGGAAGAGTTTTATTGCCGCTATTGTACTGCTCACAAAGAGTTCTTAGACGATGCTGCAAGCGTTCAAGTCCTTTTTTAACACGCCTTTTGGGAGGATTTCCAACAGCATCCTGTTGGATCACTGTCCTGACAGTAGCATTTTCTTTTTGGAACCACTGGATTAGTTTCCAAACTGATGGATGGTAGTGTCCAACAAGATTAAGAAATTTATTATTCCATCCTTCACACACATTATTTGTCCTTGGACTGTCGTTCAGTGTAGCCTCATGGACACTCCAGACTACAGGTGGGTAGAGCGGTTGAACATGTCGCACACGAATAATATTGTTGTCACCTGGAAGTAACCTGAATGTACCACTAACATATGTTTTGTCGAAGTATGCCACAAGGTCTGTAGCTTCAGCCGCAGCAATTGTCTTTAAATACTCTATTCCTTGTTGAACATCAGCATGTGGCAGAAAAGCTAATCCATCAAGCATGCCACAAAACTGTCTGAAATCTTCATTGGACTTATAATGTTGAGCTAGTCCAAGGCTTTGAATCTTTCTCCAGGTACTTTGTGTTAAATGGTAGAAGCACCCCTTGCTGTTAACATCGCGACCAAACACACCTGCTACAGCACACAGTACAGCTTCCTCAAAGTCTGTGATAATTGTCTGAACGTTCATGACTAATCCAATGGCTTCACATTTATCAACTATTGCCTGTAACAACTCATCATAGGCAGCGCGAGTTTTGTGTTGTAAGAGCGCATAAACACATGTCACAGACGTTTCTCCGAAAGGAACTCGAAGAACATAAAGTTGGGAGAATAGTTTAGGTGCCATGGCAAAGTTTCCGTCCATGAAAACAGTATCAGCTGCAGATAGTCGGCGTAGGTCAGCCTCTGTAGCAAAGGCTATAACTCGGGAATTGCTGTCAGGACCATTGTCATACAGAAGGAAGGGTTCTTGGTTGACACCGGCAGTTGTTGTCCATTCGTCTGGAATGACAAATTCTGACAGATTCTGTGGAACAGGAGGTGTACGACGCTGGTAACGTAAACTACGTTTCACGTTTTCCTCAGTTGGTAAGAATGATAGAACCTCAGGCAGCATCTGGGAAACTGTTTGGGCAAAGATCTGGGATGGTTTGTCTAAGGAAGAAGCAGCTTGGTCACGCATGTTTTTTCTATGTTTAACATATACCACATCTGTCTCATCCGCTTGATGGTTGTGTGGCTGCCCAGGAACTGGATTTGTGTGGTCTTGTGCAGTACTCAAAGTAGCACGGCACCCTAAGCTAGTTTTCTTGGAACACTTTCACTACACTTTTGTCTTTCTAGTATAGGCCTTGGTATACATAAAACCCTCAAAACATAACTTAAGTCCACCTTTAGAAGTTGTAATTAACTCCATTTTTTCTTATATAGATAAGCACATATGAAAAAATTGCACACAATATACTGATAGAAAATTAACTTTTTCAGCTTATATACATGTATTAACAATTTACATATGTTAATTTCTACCAATGGGATTATACTTTATCCAAAATTTACAAATTGTGATTTTTGTGATAAACATGCAAATTATCAATCAAAAATAAAAATCAGAAATGAAATCATTTTAACAAAATATGAATGTTTGCACTTACTTGATCAAAGGGTACTTTAAAGACCATTTAAGATTATGTCTGCATATAATTGTTTTGTTTAGCAATGATAATTTCAAACAAACTCATTAAAGTCAATAATAAATTAACAAAACAATCAACAAACAGTAAACAATTTAATTACCATTGACCTTTACCATCAATCAGGATTAACATGATTATGATTGGTACCAAAGTTTGGTACTGAATTATCAAAGTGCAATTAAAAACCTTACCATCAGTCAGGATTAACACTGAATTTTGGTACTGAATGATCAAAATGCAATTAAAGATTAATTAGGATGACATTACATAGCCTTTTATCTATCCTTTGTACATGAAACTGAGACTTATTTTTTTTCCTGATACTTTTTTTCCGGATTCTTTTTTTCCGATACTTTTTTTCCTGATACTTTCTTTCCTACTCTGTCCAGGTCGGCAACATTCTTTGGTGGAGATTTGATCATGAAATAATTTCGGTCGTTCTCTCCCTTCTGCTGATTCAAGAAGGGCAGTTGTCAGTTTCTGACGAAAGAATGTGGACACTTTCGGTTAACAGCTTAGAAGACTAAGCCTGTCCAGTAAAAGTGTGGTAAAAATAGGTAAACTGACCGTGCTCAACGTGAGTCCAATGAGTTGACTGGGCCGTAAAATCTCAACACAAACAATTAACCCTCAGTGGTTCAGACTACTCGTGTTTGTCTAGAACAAATTTCCATGGTCTTGAAGATTTTCCAGCCATCGAAGCCGGTTCGACTCTACATTCCATGTTCTTATTCAAGTATATACTTATTTCGAGATAACCGATTATAGTCTATTTTAAAGGTTATACCATTAAGAAACAAGTTTGGCAAAATGCCGGCAAATATGAGTATTTTCCATGCCGGTGGTATTTACCAGTAAATACCGGCAAATACTGGTAAATGCCGGCAAATACTGGAAATTGGCATTTACCACCCTGGAAGTAAGACAAAACCCTACCCTCAGTATCAACCTATGGACAATGTCTGTAATAGGGGCTACATAGTTGACTTAGTATTTACATTATACTGATTGCAGTTTAACTCTGGTTTAAGTTTACTTTAATATTAAATTCAGTTAAGTGAAATCTAGAGAAAAAAAAGCCTGTTTCATACCTGTTTCATACCTGCCAAAGTACTCATCAGGTGGCTTGTGGCTACCACTACAGGTTTTTATTTTTACTTTTTCTTTCTTTTCATTCTTTTTTTCTTTTGTTTTTTGTTTTTTAATCTTTTTTTTTCTTTTTTAATTTTTTTTTGTATCTTTTCATTTTTATTTTTTTTTTTTAACTTTTTTTATCTTTTTTTTTTTTTCTTCAATATTTTCAATAACACCTTTTTACTTTCACCTAGACTTATTGTCTATATGCATTCATTTATGACATCTTGCCCCTGGCTATCAAGTACCCTCTTGAACAAACAATTGTCCTGGGATTTGTTGTTTTAGTAATTAGACCATACAGGTAGTCTTGCTTATTACATGTACACTAAAACTCCTAAAAATTTTGAATATAGTAAAGTGATGTAAATATCCTAAACTTTGCAAAACATACTTTTACCATACAGAAGTGTGTTTAAAAGATGCAGATGGCCTGGCAAACATTTAAGATCCTGATCAGACTGTTCAGTATGATCTTGGTCTGCTCTTTTTGACATGGTCTGCCAGCACAAAAACTTAGGGTCATTATGGTAAATGTCAGTGGCCAGGTGCACAGGTGAATTTCTACTATTGAGATAAAGGCCTACATGATTTTTTTTTAATTAAAGACCATTTGTTGCTTAAATAATTTCAAAATTTTTGTCTTAGATTCACTTTTTGGCAGTGTTACATGTTTATATTGAGATTTCTTCTATTCTTCAGGGTGGTAACCTTATATAATTAATGATTTTAACATTCTTACTCATCTAGTTTGCTTATACTATTTCAATGCAACTTGTTTAAAGACTTCTGCAGTTTTTTAAGGCCAAAAAAATTTCAATTTGCCGGTATTTGCCAGTATTTGCCACTTGAGGAGTATTTTCCAGACCGGTAAATACCGGCAAATGCCACTGGTAAATACCGGGGGTGGAATTTGCCGCCCAACCTTGTTAAGAAATCGGAGATGTTTATTGTAACAAATTATTAACCCTTCTCTTGCTGAACACGACATGCCGTCTTAGCAAACAGTATAGATCCAGATCAGTTGGCTTCTGATCTGGATCTGCACTGTTTGTCATTAAATATGTGAATTTCTATCAAAAACCCAGATCAAGTAATCTGATTGGCTGGAAATTAGAAGTGGGCGTGGCATCTTAATTTATTCAGCAAGACAAGGGTTAATGGTATTGCAAAAATACGAGATAGTGGTGAATGTTGTTTTCCTGAGGCCCTGAACTGGTAGGCGTAGCGCTCATTACACATGTGCGCAAGGAAAACTATTTGCAATAGGTCAAAAGAGATCACTTACCAGAAAAATAATTCCCCCTTTATCATAATCCTTCTGCTAATTTAAGAAGGGCAGTTATCAGTTTCTATCAGCATGTCAAGTTTCAAGGCAAGGGCTTGAACAGTTTTCGAGAAATCTTGCTTGCAAGATTAATATGCCCAAATTTTCAAAAGGCCAAAACTAAAAAAGGAAACCCAGAATCTTTTCAAAAGTTGATCAGTCCATCAATTATTAACTCATCATTTCCTATCAGTCAGTCAAGTTTCAAGACAATAGCTCAAAAAGTTACGTAGATATTTTACTTAAATATCACAAAAAGATACCTATATAATTTTGACCCCCTTAAACCCCACTTTTATATATATTTCTACTCAAAAACATAAGATTGGCAAGATGGTTCTAACGAGCACCCACAATCTATGTTTTGAGCAGAAATATGAAAAAAAAATCGGAATATTTATCTGAAAAATTTCCGTTTTTGTTGGTGGAATTTTCAATATATTTGAATATGCATGTTTTCGTAATTAAGTTTGTTTGTGTTGAGGTTTTACGGCCCAGTCAACCCAATGGGGTCATGTCGAGCGCGGTCAGTTTACCTAACCACACGTTTACTGGGCAGGCTTTGTCCTCTAAGCGGTTAACCAGTATTGTGCACATTCTTTTGCCAGAAACTGACAACTGCCCTTCTTGAATCAGCGGAAGGGAGAGAATGACCGTAGAAAATATTTCATGATCAATCTCCACGAAAGAATGTTGCCTACCTCGGCGGGGGTAGAACCCGCGACCTCCTGGTCTCCAGTTGGACGGCGCATCCAGCTGAGCCACCGAGGCCGGCTTCGTAATTAAGATTAAAATGGCCAAATTTTCAAAGGGCAATTTTTTTTTTTCAAATGTTGATCAGGTCATCTACTTGTCATTTCCTATCAGCCGGTTTCAAGACAATAATTCAAATAGTTTTTGAGATATCTTGCTTACAAGGTTAAAATGCCCAAATTTTCAAGGGGCCATAACTCAAAAAAAAAAAAAAAAAAAAAATTTCTCAAAACTTAAGCAGGTCATCTACTCATCATTGCATATCAGCCTGTCAAGTTTCAAGACAACAGCTCAAATAGTTTTTGAGATATCTTGCTTACAAGGTTTAAATGCCCTAATTTTCAAAGGGCAATAACTCAAGAAGTTTTTCTTTTTAAATTTTTTCAAAAGTTAATCAGGTCATCTACTCATCAATCCCAATCAGTCTCTAAAGTTTCAAGACAATAGCTCAAACTGTTTTTGAGAGATCTTGCTTACAAGGTTAAAATGCCCCAAATTTTCAAAAGGCCATAATCAAAGAAAACAATTTCAGAATTTTTTTCAAAAGTTGACCAGGTCATCTACTTATGATTCCTTATCTCCTGTAAAGTTTCAAAGAAACAGCCAAAACAGTTTTTAAGATATCGTTCTTACACATTTTAAATGCCTAAATTTTGAAAGGGCCATAACTCAAGAAAAAATTTTCAGAATTTTTTCAAAAGTTAATCTGACAGGTCATCTACTCATCATCAGGTATCAGCCTGTTAAGTTTCAATAAAAATAGCTCAAAATAGTTACTGAGATATCTTGCATACAAGATTTCATTGCAATTTTTTGCAAAGGGGCATACGGATCAATCTTTTTTCATGAGGAATCCATATTGTAAGTTAACATGTAAGGTTCAAAGTTATGCTATGCACAAAAAAGCGTGACTAACGAATGGATGAACAGACAAGCCCAAAGCAATATGCCCTCCAACTCCTTTGAAGTTGGGCGAATAAATACAAAGCCACAGATACATAAAATTCATTTTGCACTGATCATATATGCATCACTTCGAACCGTTGCCTCTGACTTTCGAGGGTCCAGACCAATGTTTTGGGGGTAAAAACTGCCAAAATGTGAGCATGAAAATTTCTCTGCTAATAAATATGAAAATGCCAACTACTATTGTTGGCATTTTCATATTTATTTGCAGAGAAAATTTCATGCTCAGCTGAGTTCAGCAGGAAAAAAAATTTATGTCCTCGAGGCCTGATCAAACTTCTCCTTTAGGATTTGCACTTTTTGTTTACGTCTGTTAACAGTACTCCATACCATACTTAACCGGTGACGCGGGGGTGGATTCAGAGTTTTTTTGGGGACTCAGTCGAACCCCTCTTTAACAAAAATTTCATTTGCATTGGACATTTTGGATGATGAATTTTGTTTACTGTATTTACCCAGAATATTTGTACACCCAACTCTTTACCTTGTACGTCTAATAAAATGTTACTACCTGTGAATGTGTCTAAAATTGCTGCATGAGTGTCAAACAGTGCAGACCCTGATAAGATGCCACATTCTGCAGCTCCGGATCAAGTAATCTGATTGGCAGAAAATTAGAAGTGGGTGTGGATAATTTATTCAGCAGGACAAGGGTTAAAAAAACCTGGATCTGCTATTGAGTGACCTATAGGTCTCTTTGGTTTCTTCATAAGTTACTGACAACATATGTTATGGTTACTCATTAGAAGCACCTTGTAAAGCACTTCAAATGCATAACCACAACATGTTTTTATGATGAAATAAGAAAAAAATATCCCAAAATACCACCAATACTCCTTTAAAACTCCTCCGTAAATAAAAGCACTTCAAGCACTGCACCATGCCCTGCCACTGCACTTATATCAAGCAAGTGCCATAACTGTCAAAAGTAAAATCAAAGGGAAAATGCATTAGTCTTTCCCTAAATATTATCAACATTGATGCATGTACATGTGTTAATTTTGATTAAAATGTTCAATGTGATTGTTTCCTTTTTCCGTACATAGTAGAAATGGCTTTTTTTAGTATCTACTATGTTCAAAGAGCCACGACTCCAAAAGTAGGTTAACCAGAGTTATGGTTTTTGTTTTCTGCATGTTGTCTTATGGTGTTTTACATTTATGAAAAATTTCATAATATCTCCAACGTTTACAACTAACAGAGCGGACACAAGTACATGGTAGAAATGGCTATGTTCAATGTTCAAAGGGTAATAACTCTAAAAGTAGACTAACCAGAGTTATGGTTCGTGTTCTGCATGTCGTCTCATAGTGCTTTACATTTATGTGAAGTGTTGTGAAGATATCTCGGAAGGTATCGGAGTTATGGAGCGGACAACATGATGGAAGGTTCAATATCTACTATGTACAGAGGGACACAACTCCAAAAATAGGTTAACCAGAGTTATATTTTTTTGTGTTCTGCACATTGTCACATGGTACTTTACATTTGTGAGAAATTTCATTTTAATATCTCAAACAATTTTTAACTTACAGAGCAGACACGAGTACATGGTAGAAATGGCTATGTTCACTGTTCAAAGGGCAATACCGGTAATTCCAAAAGTAGGCAAACCAGAGTTACAGTTTGTGTTCTGCACATCGTCTCATAGTGCTTCACATTTGTGTGAAGTTTCCTTAAAATATCACGGATGGTATCAGAGTTATGGAGTGGACACGAATAATAGAAGTGCTGATGGACAGATGGACACTCAAAATTTCAGAGGGTATAACATAACACCCTTGCCACTTTTTGTGGCGAGGCATAAAACCTGAAAAAAAAAAAAATAATAATAAATAAATACAATGTAAATAGATAAAAAACCCATAAAAAAACTCAAAAAATGTATACCCCTGTTCATAGCTCTATATAAAAACTCCAGTTTTAACCCTTCTCTTGCTGAACACGACATGCCCTGTCTTGGCAAACAGTGTAGATCCAGATCAGTTGGCTTCTGAAGAAGCCAACTGATCTGGATCTGCACTGTTTGTCATTAAATATGTGAATTTCTATCAAAAACCCGGATCAAGTAATCTGATTGGCTGTAAATTAGAAGTGGGCATGGCATCCTAATTTATTCAGCATGACAAGGGTTACAACAAATTAAGAGATACAGTAGAACCTTGATAATTCACTCCAATAATTCAAACTAATATTGATGTCACAAATGAAACACCTCTATTCATTTTAACCACTGACCATTCAAAATCTCGGTAATTCAAAAAAATTGTCTGGTCCCATGGAATTATCAAGTTCCTCTGTAAATGTTATATTCTGTCAGTAACTTGTAATCCGAAAATCTATTTTAGTGGACACAATAACCACAATATTCTACTTTTTTTTCATTTTAAACAGTGGAAAGACCATGGATTAGAAGTGTTGATTTCACATGCAGTAGAGAGGACCCTCGTTATAACGACAGCATTTGTCCCCCAAGATATTGTTGTTAAAAAGAATCTGCCACTATATAGAATCGCAACATGTATCAGGATTATAAATGATAAAAAGCCTTTTTTTCCCCTTATTTACTCCAAGAAACATAATTTTATTATGTTGTGGATATTTGTTAGAATTGCCTCATTGAGGCAATTCTAACAAATATCCACAACATATGTTTCTTGGATTATTTAATACAATATTCCTAAATAGTTCTAATTGTCTGCCTCATTTTGAGCTAAGGAATCTAATTAGAATTCTAATTGTCATTATAATGAATTTTGTCGTTATATCGAATGCCAGTATAAAGAGGGCTGAATATATTCAGCCTACATATGTGGACACCATAACTCCTTGCCATACCTACATGCAATCCTAAATTTGAACAAGTTCATTTCCGTACCTGTCCTAGACTCATTTGTCTTTTTTATTTCTACACTTCCAGTAATCTTATTTGTCTCTTAAATCCACATTCTTCAGAAGCCAACTTATCTGGATGTAAAAGTTTGAAGATAGGCTATACCTGTTTTTGTCTAGAAATAGCTGGTTGAGTGGCTAACAGTGAAATGCTATCAGACGCCACAGAATGTGGCATCTAAACTTGGTCTATACTGTTTGCCCTGGCCTGTCCAGATCTTTAGGTTTATAACAGTAAGCACGCTGTGCCTTACAAAATCTGCGCCAGTGTTTTTCATATGACGTAAGGTCCCTTTTCTCATTCTATGGCTCAAATGAAGGATGCATTTCTAATTTTTCCCGGAAAACAGGATCTGACAATTAAGGTCAATTATCTTCTAATAAAGGATCCCAATGCAGAATGCAGATTTCTGAAAGCAGATTTGATTTAGACTGTTTAGTCTGGTAGCGGTTTCAATAGAAAGCATTGAATCTCCTTAGGATTCAGAAGTTTATTTTTCACAAATAAGGTATGCTTACATTCAACAGGATCAGGTGTGTCATTTGGATTTTCTTTCTCATGTCATATTTACCCTAAATATTCAGATAGACAGGCCTGAGAAAACAGTGTACAGTAGACCCAGAACAGAAGCTCAAAATGCAAGGTTAGGTCAGGGTCTACATTGTTTGCCACTTTCAGTTTGCACATTTTAGAATAAGTATGGTAAGGATATAATGTGCCTGAATACTTAGGGTATATTGGCCAGTGGCTGAATAAAAAGGGACCTTAGAACATATGCGAGCAGCAAAGATCAAGATGAACCTGTGCATCTTTGCTGTTTAACTACACAATATAGTGACCTTGTAAAACATCACGAAAACATGCCTATATAATTTTGATCCCCTTAAACTCCACTTTTATGAGGGTGAGTCAATAAGTTAACTTATTTCCGGTTGAGATCCACCTCTTCTTTTTCTATGTAATTGCCCTCTAGTGTGATGCACTTAGACCAACGGTGTTCAACGGTGCCATCAGCCCAGAACTTAAAAAGTCAGGGTCCTTTCCATTGACCCACTCCTCAACTGCCGTCATGACTTCTTCATCAGACCGAAAATGAAGTCCACGGATATCCTTTTTCAAGTTTGGGAATAGGAAGAAGTCGCTAGGAGCTAGGTCAGGCGAATAGGCAGGATGTGGTATTAATTCATACCCGTTTCACTCTACAGCATCCATTGCAACTTTGCAAGTGTGGACTCTCGCGTTGTCCTGTTGCAGCAAAACACCTTTAGAGAGTTTACCTTGGCGTTTTTCAAGGATGGCGGTTCTCAGCTGGTCTAACAAGTTGCATAGTACACTCCAGCTATTGTACTTCTCTTGGGTAAAAAGTCCAACATAATAACGCCTTTTGTGTCCCAAAATACTGTGGCCATCACCTTGCCAGTAGATGGTTGCGTCTTGAACTTCTTTGGCCTCGGGGACCCAGGCCCCACCCACTGATGACTGAACTTTATTCTCTGGCTCATAATAATGAACCCAAGCCTCATCTACAGTCACCAAATGCAAAAAATAATCATCTTTTGACCTAAAACGCTTCAACAAAGCGCTGCATACTGATGCTCTGGTTCCATTTTTCATCGCTAAGGGATTTGGGGACCCAACGGGCTGTTAGCTTGCGCATACCTAAACGATCATGTAAGATTGTTGAAACGCTACCATGTGAAATGCCTAATGCCTGCGCTATTTCTTCCACCTGAATATGCCTATCAGAGTATACCAGATCCCGAACTTTCTTACACATTTCTTCGTCGGCGGCATCCAGTGGGCGTCCAGATCTGGCTTCATCTTCTAAAGACGTTCTACCGCGTTTGAATTCCCCTACCAAGAATTTAACTTGAGCACAAGATGGTGCAGAAGACCCATAAACATCGGCTAACTCGCCTTGTATTTCCTTGCCTGTTTTACCTTTTAAATACAAGTACCAAATTACAGCACGGTACTCAACTTTAGATGAAAAGCATGCCTTTGCATCACTAGCCATGTTTGACATTCAGTATCTTATTAAAGAATGACTCGTGTGCAATTTTGTACCCATGTATAAAACATATATTGAAACAAAGCATGAAAATCGTGACCGTCTCGATCCATCGGAAATGGGATAGGCTGGTTATTTATTGACACGCCTTCGTATATTGTAAAACTGGGGTTTACAGGGGTATACATTATTTTTCTTACTTCTGCTAAAAAACATAGAATGTGGGTACTCATTAGAGTACCCACAATCTATGTTTTGAGCAGATATAAGAAAAAAATCAGATCTTTTTTATCTGAAAATTTTCCTTTTTTTGGTGGTAAAATTTTCAATGTATTTGAATAGGCATGTTTTTGTAATGAGATAGAGGACTAATAGCAAAGACCTGGACCCGACATGTGGCTGCCAAACTGGTCTGGGGCTACGCCATTCATACCTAAGGGCCTTTTTGTCAGCTAGCAGCACATATATGGTACATAATAAACAAGAAATGGTATAACCTATACTTTTATTGTAAAAACAATGAATGTGAAAGTATAAAATATATTACCATATTTACCCTAAGTATTGAGACATCTTATTTCCTAACCATATGTCCTATAATTTGAAAAAAAAAAAAATTTATTTTACTTGCCGTTGATGTGTCTGAAATAGTGCTGGATGAGTGGCAAACTGTGTAGACCCTGATCAGATGCTGCGTTATGCAGTGTCTGATCTGGGTCTACACTGTTTGCTCTGGCCTGTCTGTCCCAATATTTAGGGTTATTACAGTACCAAAAACAGGTTTTCATAGAGAAATAAGAAAAATATCAATACTTTTTGGTTAAAAATAAAAGTGCCTTATCTGGAAGTATGCATATTTCAGGCTACCATTATTAACCCTTGCCTTGCTGAATAAATTAAGATACCACGCCCATTTCTAATTTCCAGCCAATCAGATTACTTGATCTGGGTTTTTGGTAGAAATTCACATATTGGATGACAAACAGTGCAGATTCAGATCAGTTGGCTTCTTCAGAAGCCAACTGATCTGGATCTACACTGTCTGCAAAGACAGGGCGTGTCATGTTCAGCACGAGAAGGGTTAAATTCTTTCACAGCACGGACAAAAGTAACTGATGATAATCAGGACAACATTAACATACAGAAAAAAATAAACAAGAAAATGGTATTACCTGTATTTTTATTATTAAACAACATTACGAAATCAGGCCTATTTAAAATATATAGAAAATTTCACCTCCAAAAATGAAAATTTTCAGATAAAAAACTCTATATTTCCTATTTCTGCTCAAAACATAGATTGTGGGTACACGTTAGAACCGCCTTGACGAGGCGGTTCTAACGAGTCCCTACAATCTATGTTTTTGAACAGAAATAAGAAAAAATAATGTATACCCCTGTAAACCCCAGTTTTACTATATAAAAGTGGGGTTTAATGGGGTCAAAATTATATAGGCATGTTTTCGTGATGATGACTGTGGAGGTACATGTATAAAATATACAAATACTAATTACAGAGGTCCAGATAAGGAACTTTTTTCAACCAAAATGTGTTAATATTTTTCTTGTGGGTACTCATTAGAAGCACCTTGCCAAGGTGCTTCTAATGAGTACCCACAACATATATTTTCATGCAGAAATAAGAAAAATATTATCTGAACGCCCCTTATCATCTGGAGCCATATCTCTAGATAAGACACTTTTATTCCAACCAAAATTAATTGATATTTTTCTTATCGCTCCATGAAAACATATGTTGTAGTACTTACTATTCACTTCTAATGGGTACCTTCAATATATGTTTTTGTGTAGATATAAGAAAAGCATCAGGATACCCCTATCCAAATCTCTGTGTAACAACTCCTTTTTTTCTCTATTTTTTGTATAAAAATATGTTGAAGGCACTCTTTGAATTGCTTTGGTTAAGTATTGAATACTCCTCTTTAACAAATCCTCTGTTATCAGAGTCATTGACTATGATAAGATACAGAATGTGCATTGCTTCCCTTTAACATTTACCACAACCTGGGCTAATTCAGCAGATGACAAATTAATGATGGTTTTCTTATTTTTTCTCCAGAAAACAGGATTTGACATTCCATCAAAATTGTCTCTTGATAGTTTTCTTATTTTTTCCAGAAAACAGGATTAGGCATTTCATGCAAATTGTCTCCAATGGAGACAATTTGCATGAACTGTCAAATCCTGTTCCCTGGGCAAAATTAGAAATATATTTCAACATGTCATCTACTAATAATTTAACCCAAAATTCTGAGCATTAAGTTCAATTACATGTTACCAAATCTACAAAGAAATGCCTAAACATACAATATATTTATACATCCTAAACATACTGTCCTGAGCTGAGCAGTCTGATCAGGTTCAGCACTGCAATACTGAAGTGGTGCTCTTAGACTGTTATTAATGTGATCACTTGGCTGGATTCACTGATTTTATTGTTCTTGTTTAAAGAACTCGGCTTACAAATTTGTAAGTACATTGAGAAGTTTGCTATACATTTCTACACAAAACAAATGATGAGGACAATTTGGTGTTTTACCATAATAACCCTAAGTATTGGGACAGATAGACCTTTGCAAACAGTGTAGACCCAGATCAGATGCCGCAAATGTGGCATCTGATCAGGGTCTACAATGTTTAGCATTCAGACAGCAATATTTTATAAATAATGAGGTAGTAGAATGGACTATTTTCAGACAAGTATGGCAAGTTTGTGTTGAGGTTTTACGGCCCAGTCAACCCAATTGGGTCATGTCGAGCACGGTCAGTTTACCTAGCCACATGTTTACTGGGCAGGCTTAGTCCTCTAAGCGGTTAACCAGTATTGTGCACATTCTTTCGCCAGAAACTGACAACTGCCCTTCTTGAATCAGCGGAAGGGAGAGAATGAACGTAGATAAGGTGTCCCAATACTTAGGGTTATTATGGTACATATATTTGAACATTATTTTAGTCATATCGAGAAGATGACAGAGTGATAATGAAAGGTTCTGTGCAATGAAGAACCATACAACCATGAGCTGAATTCTGCCTCCAGCGGGATTTGAACCCAGAACCTTGTGATCCAAAGTTGTGTAGGCTGTTCACTCGGCAGTACAAAAAAACAAACTGAAACTGAACACTACAGTGATTAACACCTATCACACTATGCAAAAATTCAGCAGACAACTTTCTTACTTTTCCCAGAAAATAGGCTTTAACATTTCATGCAAATTGTCTCCTTAGGAGACAATTTGCATGAAATGTCAAAGTCTATTTTCTGTAAATAAAAAAAATAAATAAATAGTATTTCAAATTGTCGTCTTCTGCAATTACATGAATTTTTAACCAGCATGCTAAGCATTATCCTTTTATTCCAATCAAATGTAGCACACATCAACATTCAGATCTGCTCAATGATATAGCCTCTTTTCTCATATTGAGTCTCAAATCTATATTGTCAGCCTCAAACACTGTAGAAAAAGACTGCAAAACTCCATTTTGGAATGTGCTGTAAAACCCCACTATGGAAAGTGATGTAAAACTCCTTTGTGGAAAGATTGTAAAACTCCACCGTAGAAAATGTTATAAAACTCCATTATGGAAAGTGATGCAAAACTCCAATGTGGAAAGATCGTAAAACTCCACTGTTGAAAATGCTGCAAAATTTCACTTGGAAAAAGGCTGTAAAAATTTACTGTAACACTACTATTGATGTTATTCTTTGTCATGGAAAGAAAAAAAAATCCACTGTGGATAGGAGTGCCACTCCACTGTGAAGTAAGTTTGAAACAAATTTAAAATTCCACTGTGGAAAAGTTTGTAAAACTCTACTATGGAAGTCATTAACACTCCACAGTTGAAAAGGCCATAAAACTCCACTGTGGATAGGCCCGAGCTTTCCGAAGGAAAGGGTTTAAAATAGCTGTAAAATTCCAAAGGAAAGGGCTTTAAATAGCTGTAAAATTCCACTACGGATATATTTGTAAAAGTCCACTGTGGATAGGAGTGTAACCCCACTTTGCACAGGGCTTGAAATGACTCTAAAATTCCACTGTGGAAAGGTCAGAAAAAAAAAAATCTCCACTATGGAAAGTCTTTAAAACTCCACATTGCTCAATAACAGTCCACTGTGAATAGAGTGTAACTCCACTATTCTGAGAGCTTGAAATGGCTGCAAATTCCACCATGCAAAAAGTGTAAATCTCCAATGTCGAAAGAGCCATAAAAGTCCACTCTCAATAGGAAATTAACTTCATTATGGACAGGGCTTGAAATGGCTGTAAAATTCCTCTGTGGAAACGTCTGTAAAACTCCACTGTGGAAAGGTTACAAAACTCCAGATCATTTATTCTCCTGAAACCTTGTATCTTTACCCGTCATATAATCAGAGGACTTGTAAAGGCGGAGTATTTGATGATATATCAGGGATAATTATTCTTACTTTTCTATAAAAACATACATTCTAACGAGTACCTACAATACACATATATGTTTTTATGGACAGGTGGAGAAACCTATTCTAGAATTTTCAAATAACAAATACTCATTCTTAACAATTCCTCTGTAATGTTCTTTATCCTTTAGCACTCTCTTGGATAATTCTACAGATGTCAAATTTATATGATTCTTATTTTCCCAGAAGAGCATTAGGGTATAACATTCCATTAGGTGACAGTTTTCCTTTTCTTCTAAGGAGACAATTTGCATGAAATGTCAACCCCTATTTCTGGTAAAAGTAAGAAAATATTTCAAAATGTCATCTGCTGAAATTTTTATCCAGCAAGCAAAGTGTTAACCCTGGTCCTTCTGAATCCAGATATGCCCTGCCCTTGCAAACAGCATAGATCCAGATCAGTTGGCTTCTGAAGAAGCCAACTGATCTGGATCTGCACTGTTTGCCATTAAGTATGTGACTTTGTATCAACAACCTGGATCAAATAATCTGATTGGTTGAAAATTAGAAGTGGGCATGGCATCTTTATTTATTCAGCATGGCAAGGGTTAACAAGAGCTGTCGTAGGACAGCGTAGCTCGCCTGCTGGGTACTTTTATATTGTAACATTTTTATCATTAAGAAAATCAAAATGAAATAATCTATGAAATAATTTTCAAGTTATATGGCGAAATCATTCAACCATATAATATAGGTCACACTGACCTAGATGTATTTGTATGTAAATCATTTTGTCACATAGATATAATAATCCAGGTATGACAATTCTCCATGAAATAGTAATAAAAATAAAAGGCAAAATCACTGAAGCATGAAATATAGGTCATAATGACCTAGATATAGTAAGTGGTCATTCATTGGGTCACATGGAACTAATATCCCAGGTGTGACATTTATCCAACAAATAGTATTCAAGATATAAGGCAAAATCACTGAACCATGAAATATAGGTCACACCAACAGAGATATATTTTGACGTCAATAATCGGGTCACAAGGAACTAATATCCCAGGTTTTTTGATTGTGTTGGGGTTTAACGACACGTCAACCCTTGAGGGTCATTTTGTGTCGTCTCCCAGAGAAAGGGAGAAAAGAGATAGAAGAGAGAGTAGAGGAGATGAAAGAGAGGGACAGGGAAGAAAGAGGAACAGGAATGAAAGTGAAGAAACAGAAGAAATAAAAACATTCCCCCTCTACCCTTACCCACTACAAGGATAGCAGGCCTTGCCCAACTGTAAGCCAATATCAGTTGTCCCAGGTGTGACATTTATCCAACAAATAGTATTCAAGATATAAGGCAAAATCACTGAACCATGAAATATAGGTCACAATGACCTAGATATAGTAAGTGGTCATTCATTGGGTCACATGGAAGTAATATCCCAGGTGTGACATTTATCCAACAAATAGTATTCAAGATATAAGGCAAAATCACTGAACCATGAAATATAGGTCACAATGACCTAGATATAGTAAGTGGTCATTCATTGGGTCACATGGAACTAATATCCCAGGTGTGACATTTATCCAACAAATAGTATTCAAGATATAAGGCAAAATCACTGAACCATGAAATATAGGTCACAATGACCTAGATATAGTAAGTGGTCATTCATTGGGTCACATGGAAGTAATATCCCAGGTGTGACATTTAACCAACAAATAGTATTCAAGATATAAGGCAAAATCACTGAACCATGAAATATAGGTCACAATGACCTAGATTAATAAGTGGTCATTCATTGGGTCACATGGAAGTAATATCCCAGGTGTGACATTTATCCAACAAATAGTATTCAAGATATAAGGCAAAATCACTGGACCGTGAAATCTAGGTGACCTGGACCGTAAAATGTAGGTCACCATGACCTTCACTCTCTTACACTTAAACCGATGTCACATAGTTAGCTGATGTATAACCAGTTGTGTCTATAACCTGTAGGCATATAAGATTTTACAAATGTGTCCTAGATTTTGACCCCTAGCCCCACCCCAAGGCCCACCCTGAGGTATGAACCCAGGGGTATGTTCTTTTGGAATCTCAGAAGACTCGTCCAGGTACCCAAATTCTAAATATGAATGCTCGATGAGGAGTGAAAGTCAAGATATAAGAATTTGAAAAACTTTAACACAGTATTACAAAGGTGTCCTAGATTCTGACCCCTAGCCCCACCCAGGGGCATGAACCCAGGGGTTTATTCTCTTGGAATCTCAGAAGACCCTCCAAGGTACCTAAGTTCCAAATTTGATGCCTCTGTGAGGAGTGACTGTTGAGATATAAGCATTTGAAAAACTTTAACGCAGTGTGACGGGAACGGGAACGCAAACGCAAACGCAAACGTGGACGACCGGGGTGACTACAATAGCTCTCCTAGTACTTCGTACAGGCGAGCTAAAAAGAGTCGAGATGTCCTTAAAACCACTAAAAGATATCATTCCTTCCTCAGCTTTTCGTTTCCTTATGATCCACAGAGAAAGGATGTACAGTACAGGATTCTTTTGAGTTGGACGAATTAAGTGTACGTAAACCAGGAGAGGAAAACATGGCCGACTTTGATGGCTGATTTCTTATCTGTTCTAGCTCTTTTGCCCACGTCCGAACAGTGTCCGTTTGAAATTTGCCTGGAAAAAAATTTAAGCCATGTCAAACACAAAGAAGCCTTTACAGCATGCTAAGGGTAAATTCGGTAGATGACAAATTGACGACATAATGTCATTCTTCTTATTTTTCACAGAAAATAGGATTTGCCATTTCTTGCAAACTGTCTCTTAAAGAGGAAATCAGCATGAAATGTCAAATCCTATTTTTTGAAAAAAAAAAAAAAAAAAAGAAAAATAAAAATAAAATAATAATAAGAAAAATAAATAAGAAAAATATTTCAAAATGTCATCTGCTGAAATTTTTACCCAGTATGCTAAGGATCAATATAGTAAAATTTTCAGCAGACGACATTAAAATATTTTTCTTATTTTTGCCTGGAAACAGGTTTTGACATTTCATGCAAATTGTCTCCAATGGAGACAATTTGCATGAAATGTCAAATTCTGTTTTCTGGGGAAACTTATAAACAAGCATCAAGTTCTAGTCTACTAAATTAGCCCAGAGAGTGGTAAAGGTTACGCATGGCCTGCACATCTGCAAAATCTATTCTGTCTTTTTGCCTGGAAACAGGTTTTGACATTTCATGCAAATTGTCTCCAATGGAGACAATTTGCATGAAATGTCAAATTCTGTTTTCTAGGGAAACTTATAAGCAATCATCAAGTTGTAGTCTGTTGAATTATCCCAGAGAGTGGTAAAGTTTACTCATGGCCTGCACATCTGCAAAGTCTATTACATGTATTCAGTCTTTGCTCAGCACTTTTTAGAGTGCCAAAGATCCATGGTTTCTTCAAGTATAGATGTGTAGGTTGTGCTGGGTACACATCACGAAAACATGCCTATATAATTCTGACCCCCTTAAACCCCACTTTTATATAGTAAAACTGGGGTTTACAGGGGTATACATTATTTTCTTATTTTCGCTCAAAAATATAGATTGTGGGTACTCGTTAGAACCGCCTCACCAAGGCGGTTCTAACGAGTACCCACAACCTATGTTTTTAGCAGAAGTACGAAAAATATCAGCGCTTTTTTATCTGAAAATTTTCAGTTTTTGGAGGTGAAATTTTCAATATATTTGAATAGGCGTGTTTTCGTAATGACGTGTCCCAAGTCACACTGTGACTCAAAAGGACACCAGTACCTGAGGTACCTGTATAATTTTATTATATGTTGAACTGAGTTTGAGGTCCAATCAGCCACACACTCACTAATTGTTTGAACCATAGACACTTTAGTCATATTTTATTCAAATCATCTCCAGCAAAAAGTAACTTAACCCTTAAAGTGTCATTAACACTTATCACGCTATGGGCATGTTCAGCTGACGACAAACTGATGACATTTTTCTTATTTTTCCTAGAAAATAGGATCTGACACTTCATGCAAATAGTATCCAATGGAAACAATTTGCATGAGGTGTCAAATCCCATTTTCTAGGAAAAAAAAATAAGAAAAATATTTCAAAATGTCGTCTGCTGAAATTTTTATCCTGACATGGAAAGTGTTAAAATTGTAGCATTTTTTAAAACTTTTTTTCTAAGAAAATAAACTGTCTGCTATATGATGCACAGGAAATGTCAAGCCTTGCTAATTTTTCAGAAAGAAAAAAAAAAATGTTTTTGATCTTGTGAATATTCCCAGACCTCTGGATCACACTCGATGCAAGCATCTTGTGTGATCCTTTGATATGAGATACGGATTATCAGAGTTTAATCGTGTAATAAAGTGTAATCTACGCATTTTGATTAACCTAACAGTTACTGTAATGACCATAAGCATTGGGTTTGGTGTTTGTTTGCGTTGAGGGTTATGACCCAGTCAATCCATTGGAATCATGTCAAGGGCCTTCAGTTTACCTAACCACACTTTTACTGGGCAGGCTTTGTCCTTTACATGGTTAACCAGTATTGTGCACATTCTTTTGCCAGGAACTGACAACTGCCCTTCTCGAATCAGCAGAAGGGAGAGAATGACTGTAGAAAATATTTCATGATCAATCTCCACGAGTCGAAGAAGGGTTTTGTGTTTTGCGTCCCTTTCAAAATTATTTAAGGCATACTGAGACTATGGAAGGATAATATTGAAATGATCTGTGCAAGTGCAATGCAATCTTGAGGTGAATTCCCTCTCCAGCAAGATTGAATTTGGGACCACGTTCCCTCAAGAACTAGAGGCCCTTAGGGCCTAAAATCGCTCACCTGGACCAACTTGCCCAAGTGCCATCTTGAAGTCCCCATCAGAACAATTTTTAGCTATTTTTTATCTATACGTCACCCTGATACTTCCTATCAAGCATTGTCAATTAGCCACTGGGTTCAGAAGAAGGTCAAAAATAGATTTTCAAGATGGTAACCATGGTTGCTGTGGCAGCCATCTTGGATTTCCAATCTGAACAATTTTAGCTAATTTTGATCTACAAGTCATCACAATCCCTTCTACGAAGTTAATTGGACTTTCAGTTCCAGAGTAGAAGTTCAAAACTGATTTTCAAGATTGGGGTCGTGGCAGCCAATAGAAACACTTACAGCTATTTTTGATCTACATGCCGCCTTGATACTTTCTACCATGTTTCTAGTCAACGGGTATTTCCTTTCAGGAGAAGAAGTTCAAAATAGATTTTCAAAAGACGGCCATCTTGAATTTTGGATTAGAACAATTTTAGCACAAATGGACGGATGTTCTTACGAGAGGTACGTCATGAGGTTATTCCTTTGATCTTTCTTTGATCTTCTTTAACCCCACAACACACATTTTTATCTATTTTTAACCCCACAAACCAATTTTTAACCCCACAATGATAGAATAAACAGACACCCATACAAACGCTAACCTCGATATGTACCTGGCGTATGTACGGACTGACGGACGGAGGACGGACAACAGGCGATCGCATAAGCTGACCTGGAGCTTTGCTCCAGGTGAGCTAATAAGGAAAGACAGATCTATGTAAACAGTGTAGATCCACATCAGATGCCACATTCTGTGGCATCTGATCTGGATCTACACTGTTTGCCACACATCCAGCAGTTTTTGAACACATCAACAAGTACATACTTAGTTAATTAGACATGTTAGGACAGGTATGGTAAGGACTTGTGGTGTCCCAGTAAATATGGTAAATATGGTAAGTTACCTTTAGTTGAGTCAAAAAACTCCTGTAGTGAACCAGGTTTGTTTTCTAACTGTTCGTATTCATACGCTTGAAATATCATGTCGAACTTGTCGAGATCTTTGACGAAGCAAGCTTCTGACGTCTTCTGTTCTTCATACTCCTAACAAAACACAAAATATATATAGGGAAAACTGTAGTGTAAAAACACATACACTACAACCTCTTTATAACACGGTTTGTTATAACACGGTTTTGGATATAACACGGTTCAAAGATGGATCCCAAAAATGCATAGATTATATTGAAAAATGACCATAAATGGTCATTTTTCAATATAATCTATACATTTTTGTTTGGATATAACACGGTTGTTTAACTAACACGGTTTATGCTTTGGACCCCAACAATAGTGTTACAAGGAGGTTGTAGTGTATAAGACAAAACAAAACAAACAAGAAGTGTAAATAAGCAGTGCTTATTAGATACCCAATATAAGGTAATGAGTAATTACTGCCTTCTGATAAATAATTTAGCAAGATAAGAAGCAGAAACCAAAATGTAACAAATGAACAGACATCAGAATGGATGGACAACATGAAAACAGTATACCCTCACAAACACAGTTTATATCAAAGCAAAAACTTTTTAATATGCAAAGAGCTTTTTCATATTAAGCTGCCAGTTTAGTCTAATATCATATCCTGATTTTTTTTTTTGCACCAAAATGTATCTTCTGGATACTAGAAGAATATTCTTGGCATGAAAATTCCTATGATTATCCACGAGACAGGTTTTAATGGGAATAGCTGCACTTTCAAGGGAGGCAACTCTGACAAAATCGTATTACCTTCTGAGAGTAGATCCCCTTTTTAGAAGGGGCTTGGTAGGCAGGTAGTATAAGCATATTTTATTGGAACTTTTGAGCAAAGGGGTAGGCAGTAAGTAAACAGGAAGTGATAAAAAATTATCTCCCTTGAAAAAAAAATGGCAGAAAATCTACTGGCTGTATAAAGCCCCCTTAATGTAAAAATAAGCAGATATCCCATTTTACGACATGTTATAACCGTATTTTGGAGCTATGCTAACGAGGATCAAGGTTTTTTTCTTATTTCTCCACAAAAATATATGTGATGGGTACCCATCAGAAGTGCCTCACCCATATTTCTCCACAAAAACATGTTACCGGTACTCATCAAAAGTGTTTCAGCGAGGTGCTTCTGATCAGACCCAGTGCCTCATTGAGGTGCTTCTGGTGAGTACCCATAAATAAGAAAAATATCAATATATGTATTTTATAATGGAAAAAAAAGTGTCTTATCTGGAGTTAAGTAACACTGCTCAACTTTTTACCTCCCAGATGTTCATAAGTTCTGTTCCAACTTCTTCCTGAACTAGACTACATATGTGTGACATGGCTGTCTGAAAAAAAAAAAAAAAAGTAGAAGACAACATGGTGCTATATAATATGAGTTTTTGATAATTTACTTTATTTCTGAAAAAAAAAAAAAAAAAAAAATGACATGTTATGGTACTTCATAAGAATACCTCATATTTCTACAGTCAGGGATCAAAAGTGATTCCACAGCATCAAAAATCCTATAGAGTTCAATGCATTTTCATGTTTTACAAAAAATAAATAAAAATAAAAATAACTGTTTATATCTTATAAGGTTCACATCATTTGACAGCTGGACAATTTATGTAATATACACTGTGATTTTTCTCTATGCAAAGTTGAGAGACTAAGAATTAAGTTTTGTGTTAGACATTCTGGGCAGTTTTTGAGCGACGTCAACATTGATGTCAATGGAAATCTGCCATTTTCAAAACTTCCTCTTAATTTAAATTGTTGTATCTGAGAAGTTAGATATCATATATCCCAGATATACCCTGCCTTTGCAAACAATGTAGATCCAGATGAGTGGGCTTCTGAAGAAGCCATCTGATCTGGATCTGCACTGTTTGTCATTGAGTATGTGAATTTATATCAAGAACCTGGATCAAGTAATCTGATTGGCTGAAAATTGGAAGTGGGTGTGGCATCTCAATTTATTCAGCATGACAAGGGTTAAAGAACTTCCTTATTAGAGCTATGACATTTCACACAGAAGTGTTGATGCAATAATCAAATAGATTTGTTCAAATTTTATTTGAATCAGTAAGATAATGAGTTCTGGTGTCCAAACTTTAGGGTAAATAAAGTACATATAAAATTCAGCTTACCATACATACAGGGGTGAGGAATTATCACATTTTATGACTTGTCCACGGACAAGTAAATGGTCAAAATCCACTTGTCCAAGATTTACTTGCCCGAAAATTGACATTTTTTCTTATTTCTTTAAGAAAACATATATTGTGGGTACTCATTAGAAATGCTTCACCATGGCATTTCTAATGAGTACCCACAATATATGTTTTCTTAGAGAAATAAGAAAAATATATATCTTATAAATAGAATACTCTTTCTTGCCAGAGCTATGAATTACTTGTCCCAGGACAAGTAAATTGAAATTTCTTACTTGTCCTCAGGGAAATGGGACAAGTTGGAGAAGTCCGGCATGGTATTTCCACAGCTCTGCATATATGTGTATACCCTAAATATTGGGACAGCTTAAGTCCTTACCATACTAAGATTTGAAAAAGGATATTTTACTACATGTACCTGTGTCTAAAATTGTGCCTGCAAACAGTGTAGACTCTGATCAGACCCTGACTTCTGTGGCATCTGATATGGGTCTACATTGTCTGTCCCAATACTTAGGGTTATTACTGTATATAGTTGATATATGAAAAATTCAGCCTTTACTATACAGTAGGTATAAAAATTCTGCTTATACAATAGATATAAAAATTGGTTTACCTTTTCTCTTCTGTGCTTCTCAGCTTTGTCAAAGCCATCATTTGGTGTAATATCACCTACTATACACTCTGCCATGTCATGGACCAACGACAGCTTGATACATCTAGATTTAATTAAAAGACAAAATTAAGATAAAACAGCATGACTTGTATCAGGAATAACTTTCCATGAAAACAAATGTTTCAATAATGTATTAGAGCAAGTCGATGGCGTGCCATTGCATATCCCCACGCCAGCACCATCACATATTGCTGCGCAAATCAAAATTCCAAATGCGTTCCTCCAGTCATCATAATAAGGGCTATTACCTGTGACAGTTTCAAGGTTCTAGCTCAAAAAGACTAGGAGGAGCTGTGTGACAATCAAAAAAAAGACCCAAAAAATCCTACTTTTTGACCTCTGGTGACCCCCAGGCATGCCCTGGGGCAAAATTTTTGCACCACTGTATTCTACTTTTCATTACCTTTGATTTGATCTGCAATATGGCTATGTTTGTACAAAATGGATTTTAGACCATTCAGGGCCACCTCCCCCCTAGCCCTGCCCCCAGAGGTTACATCAAAATTCCGAATGTATTCCTCCAGTCCTCATCCATAGAGCTTTCGCCTGTGAAAGTTTCAAGATTCTAGCTTAAATGGTCTAGGAGCAATGGTGTGACATTACAGACATACAGACGGATGGGGCTATCACAATATCCCCACTTTTTCTTCGAAAAGCGCGGGAATAAATACCCTTTGATGATTTGGTGTTTTAGGCCTCTTTCATCATTATTTATCCGTAAGTTAAATTGAGTCTATTTGTATTGAGGTTTTATGGCCCAGTCAATCCAATGGGGTCATGTCGAACGCCGTCAGTTTACCTAACCCTGCTTTTACTGGGCAGGCTTAGTTCTCTAGGCGGTAATCAGTAGTGTGCACATTCTTTTGCCAGAAACTGACAACTGCCTTTCTCGAATCAGCGGAAGGGACAGAATGACAGTAGAAAATATTCCATGATCAATCTCTATAAAATAATGTTGCCAACCTGGCGAGGTCAAACCCGCAACCTCCTGACCACCAGTCAGAAGCGAAATCGAGTCTATGAGGAGGTGATAATGAAAGGCTCTCTGCAATGATGTACTGCACAGTCATGAGTGGAATTCCACTTCTAGCTTGATTTGAACCCTAGACCTCGAGCTCTGAAGTCAGGAGCTAACTGCTGAGCCTCAAAGATGCTTCAAAATACCCTTTACTACCACTTATTTGCAGCTCTTTTGGCTACCCAGTAAAGTGTCTCAGAACTGCTCACTGATTGGAAAACAGTTACATTGTACTTAGCAGATTACACTTCACCCTCTTTATAACACGGTTTGTTATAACACGGTTTTGGATATAACAAGGTTCAAAAATGGATCCCAAAAATGTATAGATTATATTGAAAATGGTCATTTTTCAATATAATCTATATATTTTTGTTTGTATACAACACGGATGTTTAAGTAACAAGGTTTATGCTATGGACCCCAACAATCGTGTTATAAAGAGGTTGAGGTGTAACACTTTGCATGCTGGGTAAAAATTTCAGCATACAACATTTCGAAATAGTTTTCTAATTTTTCCTAGAAAATAGGATCTGACACTACATGAAAATTGTCATCTGCTGAATCTGCCCACAGCATGTTTTTTTTTTTATTGATTGTGTTGGGGTTTAACGACACATCAGCCCTTGTGGGTCATTTTGTGTCGTCTCCCAGAGAAAGGGAGAAAAGAGTCAGAAGAGATAGTAGAGGAGATGAAAGAGAGGAACAGGGAAGAAAGAGGAACAGAAATGAAAGTGAAGAAACAGAAGAAATAAAACATTCCCCCTCTACCCTTACCCGCTATAAAGATAGCAGGCCCTGCCCAACTTTGCCACAACCAATCATCCCCCATAATGTGGTAAGTGTTAATTTATCTGTCCCACTAAGACAATGCATAAGCAAATAGTACCTTACTGCATATATTCAAATTTGCCAGCCTCTGTGGCTCCGTTGGATGCACATCGGACTGATCATCAGGAAGTTGCGGGTTCGACCCCGCCTGGTCGGCACTTGGCAACAGTCTTTAGTGGAGATTTGATCATGAAATATTTTCTACAGTCACTCTCTCCCTATCGCCGAGTCAAGAAGGGCAGTTATCAGTTTCTGGCAAAAGAGTGTGCACAATACTGATTAACTGCTTAGAGGACTAAGCTTGCCCAGTAAAAGTGTGGTTAGGTAAAATGTCTGCGCTCCAAATGACCCCATTGGGTTGACTGGGCCTAAAAACCTCACCACAAATGAAATTTTACCATATTCAGCCTAGCATATACACATTCTGATTATAGGGATCTAACATGGTTTTGCATGCATTAACATTTGCCAGGTCCCTTGGGAGGTGTTGAAAACCGAGGCTGGAGGCCGCAGTTTTCAACACCTCCCAAGGGACCTGGCGAATCTTTATGCATTGAAAAACCATGTTTGATCGCTATTATTGCATAAAAACTGAAAACATTTGCTACATTTCACGTAATTTCTTGCACTATTTTGTTTCGTCTTTTCACCAATGTCTCTCGAATGCAATTTCCATGGACTCGTTCTAGGGCCAGGCAGTACATATCTCATAACTGCAGCAAATCTGTGGCCCCGGTACGATCATATTGAAAGTTGCGTAGCCGTATATTAACAGTGTGTGAATTGCCTTGTTAATACACGGCTTTTCGCTGGTTAATGCATGGCTGTTAATAACGTGCGACACTGCTTTTTATGCAATAATAACCTTTACCACTCTCTAGGCATATTCAGCAGATGACAAATTGGTGGTATTTTTCTTATTTTTCCAGAAAACAGGATTTGACATTTCATACAAATTGACTCCATTTTCTGAGAAAAAGAAGAAAAATATTTCAATATGTTGTCTGCTGAAAATTTTATACAAAATTTTATAAAAAAAAAAAAAAAAAAAGTGCTAAGTGTTAATGCTGGTGTAAAACTTGACAATCATACTTACCCTTGATATCGGAACAGCTTAACTCATTACCATACCTGTCTTAACCCACTTTAAACTGAATAAACTCTCCCCAACTACATACTGGAAGTCCAATTTCAATTTAAGGTATGTCAGGCTATATCATTTAGATATTCCTAGAGGAAAATGGCTAAACTATTTGCAAACAGCAGAGACCCTGATCAGATTCTGATCTGGGTCTGCACTGTTTGCCAATTACCCTTTTAGTGTCTCCAGACTATTATGGATATAAGGTTTGACAACCTGATGATGTGCTGGATGAGTTGAAAACAGTGTAGACCCTGATCAGATGATGCATTCTGCAGCACTTGATCTGGGTTTACATTGTCTGTCCCAATACTTGTGGTAAATATTGTATGTATTACCTTTCCCTGTTCAACCCACTGTTAGGTTCGACCAGAAATGACAGCAAGGACATTCTGTACATATGGTCTGCAACACTTTCTGGGTCACTCACCTGCCTCAGCACCCAGCCTGTACGATGAACCCGCTGAAATACATGTATGAGCCAAATAAATATGTGAAATGATTATACCCTGCCAATATCAAGTGGTGGGCAGATTACTCTTCCAAAAACTGACAAGAATTGCCCTTTAGCAATGCAAGTTTGATGAAAATCCATTGATATTTCCTCTTGAAAGTTATCATCCAGAAACAAAAATATGGACTGTGGCAGGCAAATAACCCTGTCAAAAATTGATGAAATTTGCCCATTAGCAATCCCAAACCAGATATACACAATATCAATGCACATATCAAGTTTGGTGAAAATCCATTGATATATAATACTCAAGCTCTCATCTGGAAACAAAACTAGAAAAAGTGTCCATAGGACACGGATGCCCCCGCCAAATGCCATTCAGAAAAAGGGTTTATATGTAATTGTAACAGGTATACCATGAAGTTATTATTAAGGCCCGGACACAGTTTACTATATGGAACTAAGTCAAGGGAAGATAATTCAAAAACGAGAAATGCAAGAGTTGTCTTCCTTGTTCATGACACATCGTCTCAATGTGATGCATGCACCTGTAAAGTTTCATGAATATATTCCATATGGTTTAGAAGTTATGGCCCGGACAGGGTTAACTATATATAAGACCCGGACAGGGTTAACTATATATAAGACAGGGTTAACTATATGGAACTAAGTCAAGGGGAAATAATTCAAAAACCCAAAATGCCAGAGTTGTCTTCCTTGTTCATGACACATCGTCTGAATGTGATGCATGCACTTGTATAGTTTCATGAATATATTCCATACGGTTTAGGAGTTATGGCCCTGACACGGTTTACTATATGGAACTAAGTCAAGGGAAGATAATTCAAAAACAAAAAATGCAAGAGTTGTCTTCTTTGTTCATGACACATCGTCTCAATGTGATGCATGCACCCATAAAGTTTCATGAATATATTCCATATGGTTTAGGAGTTATGGCCCGGACACGGTTTACTATATGGAACTAAGTCAAGGGGAAATAATTCAAAAACCAAAAATGCAAGAGTTTTCTTCCTTGCTCATGACACATCTTCTCAGTGTGATGCATGCACTGGTAAAGTTTCATGAATATATTTCATACGGTTTAGGAGTTATGGCCCGGACACAGTTAACTGTATGGAACTAAGTCAAGCGGAAAAAATTCAAAAACCAAAAATGCAAGAGTTGTCTTCCTTGTTCATGACACATCGTCTCAGTGTGATGCAGGCACTGGTAAAGTTTCATGAATATATTTCATACGGTTTAGGAGTTATGGCCTGGACACAGTTAACTATATGGAACTAAGTCAAGCGGAAATAATTCAAAAACCAAAAACGCAAGAGTTGTCTTCCTTGTTCATGACACATCGTCTCAGTGTGATGCAGGCACTGGTTAAGTTTCATGAATATATTTCATACGGTTTAGGAGTTATGGCCCAGACACAGTTAACTATATGGAACTAAGTCAAGCCGAAATAATTCAAAAACCAAAAATGCAAGAGTTGTCTTCCTTGTCCATGACACATCGTCTCAATGTGATGTATGCACCTGTGAAGTTTCATGAATATATTCCATACGGTTTGGGAGTTATGGCCCGGACACAAAGTGGGATGTACGGATGGACGGACGGACAGACAGACGTACGGGACGGACAGGGGTAATACTTAATGCCCATCCGCTATTCTTCGAATAGGCGGGGGCATAAAAATAAGGACAGACAGACAGACACACACACAAACACACACTTATGTCCAATGTGAAACCATAATACCCGTCCACTTTCCTGTGGCAGGATATAAAAACAGTTTTATAGGCATTTATGCAGACAGTGATGGTCCAGGTTATCTTGGATATCAACGTCTGATCTATGATATCATACTGTACAGAATCCCTGGACAATGAGGAAACACACAAACAATAAAGATACTTCAAACATACATGTATTCTGGTTTATTAATGGCAGAAAAATATATTTGATGCGCAAAGCAAGAAAAGGGCCCTTATGCAATTTGCAAACACTGGCTCTGATCAGCCTGCACATTTGCTTACAGAATCAGTTGATACAGTAGTATATGTCCACGAACAGAGAATACTCAGATCAGACTGCACGGATGTGCAGAGTGTTCAGGGCCTCTGTTGTCAGCAAATTGCATTAGGGCCTTTTCTGTGATCATTTCATACTGGATTGGATGTATCATATTTATCCTACGGTACTATATTAATTGGGACACCTTAACTCCTAACTCTATTTGTCATAGAATGTGAATACCGTATTCGACCTAATTACTGCACATGGAATTATACCCTTATAAGCGCACAGTCAAGCGATTTCTTAGTCTGCAGGATACAGCCGTGCATCTGTATCTACTTTATAAAAGCGTACATTGTGAGGTACTCATTTGAATTGCCTCGACGAGGCAATTCAAATGAGTACCCACAATATATGCTTTTAGAAAGATAATCAGAAACGAATACCACGTACATGTAAGTATCATAAATAATCCTCTCATGAAGTTCTCTGCTAATCTTTCCTTAAAGTGTGTCCTTGTAAGGTGCATATTGTACTAAAAGGTTTTCCCAATATTTTGAAAAACCTAAGCACACCATGTGGTAATTAGATTGAATATGGTAACTCCATTATATTACATATCTGAAGATATTTCTAGTAATTTCTGCGGCAAATATAATTTATAACTCCCAGCAGGGAATATTTCCTTCAGAGCACTATCACACCACGTGATGAGTTCAGATGACATAACATTGCAAAACTTACTGCCGTCATTTGAATGCGTGTAAAACAGAATCTGAAGAAAAAAGATCATTTTTATGATATGTTATATCTAAGTTAATACATTTTGAGTTTAAATTACACATCTGGTAATCTAGTAAGGGGTAGCCGGTGGTTATGCACATAAAATCTTTTAATATCCGAACTTCTGGCCATGACTTACGAAATATCCAAATGTTAACAAATGGGTAAGTTTTCTTGATTTATTGATTATTAGTCAATTTCACAGACATATTATTAAAAATCTGACAATGCGCTTCCCAACAACTTTCATTTCTGCATCGCACTGTCCGATTTTTCTCTGCATCGCACTGTCCGCTTTTTCAAAAGATTTATATGAAATTGAGTAAAAATCAATAAATCAGAAGAACTTACCCATTTGTTGACAATTGGGTGTCTCGCAAGTCATAGTCGGAAGTTCACGTAAAGATTTTGAGCACATAATCACCGGCTACCCATTACAAGATTACCAGATGTGAATTACAGGAAATATTTCCCTCGAGTTTTGTAAATCTTATAAACAAACTTGTACTATGCACTTGTTTGTTTATTGGATTTACAGATCTCGCAAGGGAAATTTGCTATACATTGTATTTTAAACTCAGGATGCATTAGCCTCCATATAACTATCTGTTAATATCTCCAAACATTGATGAGTGGCAAACAGTTTAGACCCTGTGTTTGCGGAGCCAAGTCTGTCTTACTGCTCATATGAACTCCAATTTAGATGCAAATGGTCGATCCTGTATAAAAACAAAAGCAATAATCCACACTGGACCATGTTGTTTATGATTAGATATCTTCATATGTAGGAAGTAAACTTTAACCAAAAGTGTTGCAGGCTGCATTCATTTTTTTTTTTTTTCAAAGAAAATAAGATTTGAGATCATGATGTCATGTGAACTGTTTGCGCATCTTAACATTTATCACTCTTAGGGGTAATTCACTAGACAACAAACTAATGATATTTTTCTTATTTTTGCCCAGAAAACAGGATTTGACATTTCATGCAAATTGTCTACATTGGAGATAATTTTCATAAATGTCAAATCCTGTTTCCTGAAAAAAAAAAAAAAAATTCAATCTGTCATCTGCTGAAAATTTTACCAAGACTGCTAAGCATTTTCAAAGATCTCCAGAAAGTAGCTGAGAGGTTATCATATGGCATTTAAATATGAACAGATGGACATATGCTAGATGGACAGACACAGGTAAAAAAAAAAAAAGTATTAAAACAATATCCCACTACTAATAATCTTGTTTCTATGTATGTCACACGTCATCTTATCCTGTTCTACATTTCTACCAAGATTCATAAAAATATTTCAAAGGGTATTCAACTTACAGAGCAGACACAAAACCAGTGCATAATCACTATCAAATATAACAAAGGGAGATAATATCCAAAAGTAAGAAAGGCAGAAGTGTCATTCTTGTATGGGACACATTGTCTCATCCTGTACTACATTTCTACTAAATACCATCAAAATATTCTGAAGGGTTTTCGATTAACAGTGCGGACACAAAATCAATTTCAAAAACAAAACAAAGGGAGATAACTGCAAAAATAAGAAAGCCAGAGTTCTCTTTCTTGTATGTGACACATTGTCTCATCCTTTTCTACATTTCTCAATCATAAAAATATTCCAAAGGGTATTTGACTTACCGGTACAGAGCAGACATGAAATCAATGCATAATCACTGTCAAATATAACAAAGGAAGATGACACCAAAAGTAAGAAAGACAGAGCTGTCATTCTTGTATGCGACACCTTGTCTACTCCTGTTCTAAATTTCAACTAAGTACATGTACCATCAAAATATTCCATTTTGCGTATTTAAGTTATAGAGCGGAACAAAATCTAATTCAAACAAAACAAAAGGAGATAACTTAAAAAGTACGAAAGCCAGAGTTTTCATTCCTGTAAGCGACATGTCGACTTGTCCTGGTTTACATATCTACCAAGTATCATAAAAATATTCCAAAGGGTATTCAACTAACAGAGGGGACACTAAATCAATGCATAATCACTGTAAAATATAAGAAAGGGAAATAACACCTAAAGTAACTAAGGCAGAGTTGTCACTCTTGTATGTGACACATTGTCTTGTCCTGTTCTACATTTCTACCAAGTATTCTGAAGGGTATTTGAGTTACAGACCAAACACAAAATCTATTTCAAACAAAACAAAGAGAGATATGTCAAAAAATAAGAAAGCCAGAGTTGTACCCTAAATGTTGACATGTCCTATTTTACATTTCTACCAAGTATCATAAAAATTTTCCAAAGGGTATTCCACTTACAGAGTGGACACTAAATAAATGCATAATCAGTCAAATGTACAAAAGGGAGATAACACCAAAAGTAAGTAAGGCAGAGTTGTCATTCTTGTACTTGACACATCATCTCGTCTCGTTCTACATTTCTACCAAGTACCATAAAAATATTCAAGCTACAGAGGGGAAATGAAATCTATTTTAAACAAACTAAAGGGAGATAACTCCAAAAGTAAGAAAGCCAGCGTTTTCATTCTTGCACACGTCGTCTCTTCCTGTTCTTCATTTCTACAAAGTAGCATCAAAATATTCCAAAGGGTATTCGACTTACAGAGCGGACACGAAATCAATGCATAATCATTGTCAAATATAACAAAGGGAGATAATGCCAAAAGTAAGAAAGACAGAATTGTCATTCTTGTACCCGACACACCATCTCATCCTGTTCTACATTTCTAAAAGTACCATCAAAATATTCCAAAGGGTATTCCAGTTACAGAGCGGACAACAAATCTAGACAATTTCAAATAAAACAAAGAGAAATAACTTCATCTTGTCCTGTTCTACATTCCTACCAAGTATCATCAAAATATTCCAAAGGGTATTCAAATTATAGAGCAGACAAGAAGTTTTACGTCGATGCCAACAGGATCTGTCAAAAAAAAACAACAAGATGTCCTCCCCACCCTTTGGTATTGGGGAGGGGGGAGGGACATAATGCACAAACCAAATTTTGTGAAAACCCATTGATATTTACTCAAGTTATAAACAGGAAAAGAAAGTATGGACGGTCATATGACAGATGGAGGGACAGACACATGGAGAGCCAACCTGAAAACATAATACGCGCCACTAACGTGTGGGTGGGTATAAAATGAGAGGCAGCCAGGGTATAAAAATGTGAAAAAAAATGAGACAAAGTCATTTGCCTGAAATAGATGCAAAAAAAAGCTACTGGTTAGTGAAAACACTTCAGGTAAGTTGCAAAATTACTGGCTGCAGCTTCCAGTTAGCAAAACCTCTGAGAAGCACTCAACAAAATTAACCCCAAACCCATACTGTGCCCATACATTCTAGCACGACTATAGTGCAGTTTTCATCTAATCAGCACGGTAGTTGTGTCAACAATGACAACTCGAGCAATTTGTGATAACTTGCAACTTCAACAAAGCTTCGTGAAAATACCTTCAACTGTCCAATGAGTGAAACAAATTCAAACAACTTCGACAAGTTTGATGACATTGTTGCCTTCTGACTTTGAAATGCTGAACTAATAGAGCTTTCTTTTGAATCATAAACACGAGAGTGCACCCTGAATACAGCACACCAATCAAATTGATGCTTTGTAACCTTCGATATTAGCCCAGTTACGCATATTTTGATTGGCTCATATTCAGGTACAATTCCAAGATGTCTGCGCCCGTACTGAAATCATTTAGGGTTATTAAATCAATTAAAAAATGCTGTTTCGCACACAGTTCGAATAGAATAACAAGTTTTAGTGGAGCGCGACTGCTTTCCGATGACAAATCCAGTGGCCTTTTAGAGGAAGAAAACACATCAACCCATAGTTTGTATCTGAAATTAAAGGAAAAGTATCTCGGCGACGATTCAAAGGTCGTGGAAACTGATAACATCGAAGTCAACAAAGAAGTGAAGAGTAGTTATGTTAAAGCTTTTGAAAGACTGGAAGGTATAAGAACTAACTTAGACGAAAAGCCATTGCAAACAAAAAGCTTTGCTACTTTGCTTAGACATTCAAAATTGATGCAAATTGGAGACATTTCTGACAAAGTTGTTGTTGGAGAAATTTATGAAGTTCATGGTGATGATCTATACATTGATTTTGGTGGAAAATTCCATTGCGTCTGTGCAAAGCCACAGTTGATGCCATGGTGAGTTAGATTGTGCATACTGCCAGTCACATACTGCAATTTTGCTTTCGTCAGTGTGGTCTGTGTCCATGGCTGCATTTCATCCATCTGCACCATGATAATTACGGTTCATAGAAATACTGGAGATCACCAAAACACCAGAACACACTGGCAATTACCGGAACACACTTTCATTTATTATTTTTGTATTATTAATGTTCCCTTTTATGCAAGGTTGGTAGATTTGCTGGCAGATACAGTACAGTCAGCGCAACCTTACTACGTGTCGTTTTCACTAGCAAACGAGGAAAGGATTAATTTCCTCGCAAGTTCCGCGCTCTTTCCACGTTCTTTCCACGCTCTCTCCACGATAATTTCGCGCTTATCACACGCAACAAACCCGACCGCAACGCGGAATGTGAAATTTGCGTGTCACTCGATAGTTCCACGATCGCCATGCGCAACAGGTAAGATCGCTTCACGCTACACTCTACAACCCATTGCAACCTGTCTGCATTTTATTTTAGATCAGTACCGCATCCGTTCTTCTGATCCCAATGTATTTACACGTGTACGGTAGTACATGATTTCTATTTGTAATAACGATAATATTCTTGTATCATTGTTTGCCTTAATTGTTATTAAGTTCTTGTGCTTTATACTGTGATCACACTATTCAGAAAGAAACGAGGATTTTTTTTTTTCGTCAGTGTCTAACGTCTAAGTAAATAGCAAATAAAATGTCAAGCAGAGCGCTAACCAGAGAGTCAGGGACTAGTTACCTTGTTCAGTTTTTTTAGGACAATGAGTATTTAGTGGTAAATAGAAGCAGAATATTCAGAGAGGGCAGGCTAGTGACCGACGACGTTGCAAACATTCAGTGGGGTGTAAATCCTAAGCAAACTAGTAACTAGTCACATGTAATGTCACGCTTAATTTACAAAAAAAAAAAAAAAAATGGCGTCTACTAATATGCTAAGCGCTTCGAGGGTAAAAGTAGCGATACATTTCAATTGACAAGGGAGACAGAAACGGACACGCTGGAATGTATCTACACTGCTCGGATCGAGGCCTGGACGGTTGATGATTGGACATGGGTTAGGACTGCCCATTCAAATCACCTCTTAATGATGACGGTGACTTGGTGTCTTATGTCTCTTTCAACAAAAAAAAAATATTTAAGTCATATTGAGATGAGAGAACGCGGCGTCTGGTCAGGGTATTTACTGTTTGCCGTTTTTCTCTAGGAATATCTAAATCTCATAGCCGGATGTATCTAAAATGGACGAGCCAGAAGCTTACAAGTTTTGCAAACTCCCTCTCTCTCTCTCTGGAAAGCTCTTTCTTTTTACCCTCATGCAAATATGACGGGTCTCCTTTCGGGCTAGAAGTTGTTTGCACTGACTTTATTGGAAAAATGGTATCGCACCGGCGGGAATCGAACGCGATTCGATCCCCACTTATCATGAAACACATGTATTTGCTACGGTCATTCGCTCCTTCCACTGCTTCAAGATTGGCAGTTACAAGTTTCTGGCGGAAGGGGGTTCGGTGTACTGGCTAACCGCTTATTGTATAAGCATATACAATTTACAGGCGCGATTCATAAAAAATGTTGTTCCCAATCCCATTTCGCATGGGCCCGACTCGTTAAAGCAATTGCAGTTAACTCCCTTTTGATAGTCAATTGCAGTTAGCTCCCTTGAAAGAGTAAACACCTGCAGTGTGAGGACGTTACCCCGCATTTATCAGGGTACAAATGAATATTATGTTATGTTATTCTCTTACAGTATATACATTAATAGCATTATCTTTACTGGTTAATAGAGCAATCTTCAAAACTTTCGTTTCCATGTAAAGTGTTCTGTTTTTGTGTCTTCAAAATTTATGCAAAACCAAGACCGTAATTTATTAAACCAGTAAAAGAGACGCATGTATAAACCTAGCATCTGCGGGAAAGAATCTTCTAAATGACATTTGTCCATAATATTATCATATGCCCTCGCGGACATTCTAAGCAGAGTCTTCCTGGTTAGAAACCAATACTAAGTTACGAGGACAAAGTGTCTTGCTCAAAGACACAACACTTGGTGCTCGCGGGTATCGAATTACCACTATCTGGGCTAATTCAGCAGACGACAAAAAAGAAAAAAAAATCGTGATTTTTTTTTATTACCAAGAAAACAGGATTTGACATTCATGCAATGGAGACAGTTTGAATGAAATGCAAATATTGTTTTCTTGGAAGAATGAGAAAAATATTTCAAAATGTCGTCTGTTGAAAATTTTAGCCAGAGTGTTAGGCGTTATGGTTTGCACAAACAAATCGCGCATGGGTCTGTGCATGGCGAAACCTACGATGTCATGTACGAAGAGACGGATCAGCCCGCACACTCTGAGCCGGCACATCAGTACTCTGATCAGAGCCTTCGCTAATCGTATGTACCTCCTGCAATCTCTGGGTTTAACAAAATATCTTGTGCGACGAGCGAAGACTCGGGTCAATCTGCGCAGCTGCACATTCTGATAAAAGCATTCGCTGATCGTATTTACCTTCTATAGCTGGGCTGTCCAAAGCGGGATAAACAGTGCGACTGCAACAGCACATTCCGATCAGACCCTTCGCTGATTGTACAATATGCACCTTCTTTGGAATCCGGGCTATTCAAGAAGCTTGCTTTATATAGTGGGTCGATGCACAGACTGACCTGAGTCTTTGCTGGTCGCACGTACATTGTACTATTGTACGTTTTGTTGTCCGGTTCATTGTACGTACGTTGTAAATCATACTTCAGACATGAGAACTTTATACCGACGTAATTTTGATTTGAACTGGAGTTAAACAGCCCAGTCTACACTATTTCGGTCTTGTCGAGCACGCACACTTTTCCGGGTTGGGCTTATTCATAAGCTATTAATCATTTCAGCAGAAACTGATAACTGCCGTTCTTTTCTTTCATATACTTTACTTTTGGAGTTACGGCCCTTTGAACACTGAAAATATTTTAGTGATTTCTGATTTTTTTTTTTTTTTTTTTTTTTTTTTTTTTTCTGTCCGCTCTGTAACTTGAAAACTATTTGAGATATTTTCTTGAAACTTATTAGTTTATTAACAGAGTCATGGTACTTGCTTGATGTAAGTGCAGTGGCGGGGCATGGGGAAATGTCTGCAGCCCTTTTATTAGATATTTAACAGTATGAAATATTGGGAAATGGTGCCTCGGTGGTGCAGTGGTAAAGCTTCTCGTCTTGTCAACCGGGGTCATGAGTTCGATCCCAGGCTTCTCAAGCCTTTCATATTGGACTTTAAACCAAGGTCCATATCTCCATATGTCCTAGCTGTTAGTAGGACGTAAAAAACTCACTCGTTTTAACTGTCATTAGCCTCTATTGCCCCTTGTGCGCGTAAAGTGTGTTTTTGTGTGACAGACACCCTTTTCACAAATCCTGTCTTGTTGATTCAATGTCTCTTTGATAGCAGAAGCACCCCTTTAAGTAAATTCATATTGACACGTGCGGTTGCTGCACGTAAGTGAGAATTTCCCGGTCTTTTACCACAGTACGTCATTTATACTGAGCGCGTGCGGTTGTTGCATGGGAAAAAGCAGTTACAGGAATACCAAATATAAAATACGTAATTCGTAATTCGTCGACTGGGGGCAGATGTTTGATTCTCTTTGTGACTTTTGTGTGTTTTTAAAAACGACCATGCCTGACCCACTTTTGTGGCCGGACTAGACTAAGCCAAAGAATCCGGTACTTTTTCGTATGGAGCTTTGTCGAGGCCCATGCTACCTTGATAACTTTTGCATGATTTTTCTAATCGAAATTCAAAGAGCAAGCTTTGATATTCGCACGTTCTATTCAATAATAATCAATAATTAATGTGTGGCCTGTGTCACGGTTCATGACTCTGGAAAGAAATGAAAACAATCAGAACGCATTAGAGAATTTTTATCTTTTCACACTTTAAAAGACGTACATGTACTGCAATCAGAGTAGTGCATGGACAGTAGATTTTGTTTTTACAGGTAACGGTAAAGTTGAGCGTGCACTAATCTTTTCCACGCCCGGGTTTCCACGCCTATAATCCGTTACACGCTCGATCACACGCTTGTAGCGAGAATGTCCACGATTGTCTTCCACGCTACACGTTGAACTCGCGTTACTTCCTCGCTAATCCCGCGCAACTTCCACCATAAAAAGTCACGTGACTTGCTTGTTTCCACGCTTGATATCGCGACACGTAGTAAGGTCGCGCTGCCTGTTCTGTATGAGTTTTTCCATGCCGGCGATATTTACTGGTGTATTTACCGGTAAATACCTGCAAATACTGCTGGATTAAATTGACCACCATGGAATTTATTCAATAACCTACACTCAGCATTCATAGGGGTAATTTTAATTATACTGGTCAATAGACTCTTTTCACAATTGTAATTTCTGATAATTGCCAAGTGGAAAATTTGCGGAAATGTTTCGAGATCGAGACTGGCGTTGTATTGACAGTGCTGAAATGAAAGACACTCGCTGCAACCGATGATAAATTCAGGGTTCTGTTCTGCGTCTCTGGACACATAAATCCTGGTCCAGATTCCTAAAAATTCCCAAAGCCGAGTCCGCCGGATGCATGTTTTTCCCCGTAGGACTACCACTAATTATGATTTGATTATTCAACTGATGTCTACAACATGTTATTCTTAAAAGAATAATCCGCCGCGTGTTTCAGAGTTCTCGGAAACGCCAAATCCGGCGTAATTTTACGCCTATTTTTGCTTTTGTATGCGTAAAATTTCCTTCCGAGGATTCTCATTTACGCTCTATTGCCACCCGACGTCCAAACTGAACTTCAAAGACGTACCGCGGACTTCCGAAATTTCTTTTGTCTGTCGAAATCGATACCCGAGATGTCCAAAAATTGTCAAAAAGCCCGCCCACTTTTAACGAGTTGTATGATGTTTGCCCCCCCCCCCCCCCCCCCCCCCACCCCCCCTACTTATTGGAAATTCGCTACCTGTGTTGACTGAGCTTTAAGGACGTCCCACTTTCCGCTTGCAGGAGTTTTATTGACATCGGTGGCAAGCGTCGCGGCACCCTTTTGATGACTGCATGATCACTGTGTGGTATTTGTCACACGTGCTGAGTTGATTAATTGATGTTTGTATAATTAAGCTTTCTTATGCGACACCCGAAAATATTCGGTGAAATTATATGAAGTCATTATTATTTTTAAATATTCACGTCTTAAAATCTTAAATTATTATTTTGCTAAGAACGTGTGTCGTCTGAAAACACCTCAACACTTCCGGGAGTTACCGAGTGAAATTAAATAAATAAATAACGATTATGCACAGAACGCAAATTGAAATCTATTCGAATTTAGAAGCTTATGTTTGTCATGACAACAAAAGCAATTTTTCAAATGAGAAGAAAACATATTTTTCGTCAAAATTTTCGGAAAACCCGTTTCTAAATTCGTAGCCTTGTTCCAGCCGCGCTGTTTACCAGTGCGGAAAAGACACAAAGTAAGTCTAAATATAGGCGAATTGCTATGGTTTTGCTTGCTATTCTCCGCGAACGAACGTATTGCTGTTGGCATGGTTGGTAACTCATTGAGAGCTGCCTTTTATTTGTTTGTTGTTGCACGAGTCGGCGCCGTTTTCTCGCAATTTTTGTGAAGTAAGCAACTCGCTCGCTCGTGTTGATCAGCTTCAATCTGAGCAAATATTTCATTAAATACATTTCTGCAAAATAATTTCAGCATAGTTTGTTTTTTAAGAAAACATGTTTTGGGTGTTTTCTCTCATGTATTTTCTTTTCTTTTTTTCTTTCTCTGGGCTTTGAAACGAACGTGGTTGGACCAATGTTGATGCTTTCGCTAAGGTCCGACATACAAGTACAGGCTTTCCAAAAAGATGCGATCGAATTTTAATAAGCGATAAGGATATGTTTAAAACACATCTAAGAGAAGTGTATATATCATGATGATTCTGTGTGACACTGAATTAAGAACCTCTGTTCTACTAAAGAAAGGGCAGACTGCCGCAGCAGGGAAAAAAGTGGGACTTCCTAGATTTTCCTGTGGGACTTCCAAATTTGAGGGGTAGGAAGTCTGGGACTTCCTGAGTCTGGAAGTTAATGGAAGTCCTGTCACTATTTCCTAAGCCCCAAAAGCTTTTGGATCCTTACCAGATACACAGTGGTCAAGGTTAACTATGTTGAAAAATGAAGTTGTCCAGACAATGTCCTTAAATATTAAGTTTTCATATTTAGCCGAAAACTCCAAGTTTTCTAGGTCAAACTCCTATTTTTCAATTTTAACTCCAACTTTTCTCAGAGATGGATTCTTAAACTCCTGCTTTCAAAATCCTAGTGAGAACTCTGGTGTTTTTCACACCTGCCACAATACCGTTATCTACTTGCTATGGCAAGCGGTAGTTAAACAGATATTGGTAGTTAACACTTCAGCGATCTGTAACTGGTGAAGCTAGCATGTGACTGACACTATTATGCACCCCTTCCCTCATTGTGTATTGCCTCTACCGACCGGCTGATTCATCGAGATGCACACCCAGATGTCATGTCATTTATCCTCTGAGGCTGACAGTTTTTTTGTTGTTTTTTTTTGTTTTTTTAATTGATCTTTTTTTTCTGATTCAAAATTTTCGGATGTCGAATTTTTGTCACTGACTTCAGAGACGCAGGCTCACCATTTTCTGCTGAAAGACGACAAGCATCCAAGCAAGATAGTACCTTATCCGTTTGTGAGATCTGTACATAAAAACGGTTATTCCTGCTGGTCACTAAAATAGTTTCTGAGTATCAACTGTCACGTAAACCCTGTGTAGAGTCTCATCTAATGGGATGCTCAGATGCACCGCAGACGACGATACACTGAACTGTTTGTGTTTCTAATGTAAGTTAATTTTTTCTATAGCTCTTGCATGAAAAAAAGCGTGTGCTCATAACCGTAGCATGTGCTCGTAATGGTAATGTCAGATGACAGCGTGGCAGGGAAACTGTTTTGGGAGAAAAACAAACTATTACCATGTTGGATTGTAGGGCGTTTTCTTGTCGGAAATACATATAAAACAGACACATATTAAAAACAGAACAAAAACAACCAAGACTGTTTCCGCAAATCAAAACAGTCGATTGAAATGTCAGCAAGTAAAAAACAAGTCCCGAATATTTTTTCGTAGCGTGTATTGATCACAGCACATGTAAACATTGAAATGATGTTTTGCGGGAAGCTCAGCAGAGGTGGTCATGATCAGAATGTGCAGATTTATTTCATATACAAGTTTGCGATAGCATATAAGACAGCTTAAATCAGTTTTGATTAAATATGTTTCACTTAAAATCCATAACACTCAAGATCTCTTAATACAGACAGCAATGATCTTTTGGGCGGGGTACTGAATTTAACTGAAAAGCAATGTAGAGGAGAGTCAGGAAGAAGAAATGGGACTGCTTATTACACGGAAATTCCTACAAATCTTCTATTGTGTACTTAGTCATGGTCTGACATTCTGTCATTGTTATCTCTGATACACTGCAAACCTCGTTCTGGATTAACGAGATTATGCGTGGATTAGCGATTGTGAAACTGGTCTATTGACTTTTTGCCAATGTTTGTTTTTTCTTAAATAGATAAAAGAATATACACAACTTTTGTATAAAACAGAAAATCATTTGTGACATTTGATTATTTCCATCCTTGCCCCTTGCTATCCTGTGCTCCCTTGAATAAACATTTCCTTGACACTTGTTGTTTTAATAATTTTTAAGGTGACAACCGGTTTTTAGCAGACCAAAAAGTCTGCTGACAACCAGCTAAATATTTTTCCAATAAATGGCTCAGGAACTGGTTTTCTGTGTAAAATGTTAATTATGGTCATTTAGAAATACTGGTACTGGTAAACCAGTGTTTAAAAGGTAGTTTTAATACTTGTATGTCTTATGGCTACTACAGGTGTTTATTTTATTCATATATACAGTGCTTGCATTAAGGGAAGTCTGGGAGTCAGAATCTCCCAAAAAATGCCCTGGGACTTCCAAAAATCAATGCCAGGAAGTCTGGGACTCCCAACTTTTAAAGACATTTAGTCATTTATAACAAAAATTTAGAATGAATTTATGTGTTAATTAGCTTAAGAATGGTGGTTTTACTCCATAAATGAGAGTTTAAGAATATTGAGGTTGAATTTCTGAAAGTGAGTGAAAACATTTTATCACAAGGACTTCCAGATACTGGAGCTACATTGTAGGAAGTCCTGGGACTTCCTGATTTTGACAGTTAGTGCAAGCACTGTATATACATGTAAATGTATAGAAGATAAAATATGATCTTACTTCATGACAACACATGACAACAATCATTATGGGTTTTTCCTTAATATTTAACATTTACCTACATTTAAAATTTCTATTCTGCCATTCTTAGATTTGTAAATATTTATGAATATTTTTTAAGTTTCTCTATACTTGGCTATATACATCATTCAACAGACTGTAGAAATCATTCAATGTCAATCAATATTTAAAAGGTGTGAAAAATAAATAATCAAACTTTGATAAGGATATTTTACAGCAACAAATGAGATCATTGGTTACCATATCTCAAGGATGTATATATATATCTGATATAAGGGTCCTTCGGGCATTGAAATAATTACATTTGCCCATTTTAGACACTTAACCTTCAGCCTTCGAAGTGTAAACAACTCTTAACTAATGAATAACCATGTCCGATTCTGTTATGCCTGGTGTACTCCTCAGGGCCCTGAGCGAGTACAAGTTTGTCGGCACTCCACTTTGGAGGATGTCCGACGGGAAGGATCTAGTTTGCCTTGAACTAACCTTCCATAAGGCTGAGCCGCTCTACCAAATAAGCCTTATTGTAGGAAGAGGGCTGAAAGCAGGAGGCAGCCTGCACCCTCTGTTGACGAGTGGCCTCGCCAGCCCGCAGCTGCTACAAGACCTTCAATGACGACCAGATCGACGCCTGCTTGCCGACAGCTGACTATGGAGAGGGAGATGCCACCACCACCAACGCAGACTCTTCCAGACACTACAAGACAACACATCACACATGATCGCACACAGAAGACAGCAACCATCAAGCCATTGCCGATCATCACCAGACCGCCACAAGCAACATCTACCTCTCCAGTCAGCCCGCCGAAGAAGAAGTCAAGGACGCAATCTCCATCAGCGCCAGCCAACAAGAAGAAGAACCGTACCCGCTACAATAGCTTCAACTTCTTATATCCTATACATGAGAAGTAGGACCTCCAGGAAGTCTAAACGTCCGCATGATGAACTCTGACACTGTAATCGTCAAGGCCCAACGTCTCCAACGACCAGATGAGATGATCAACATTGATCTTCCAGCTTTCTTCATGTACAAGCTCAACGCCAGCGACAAGAAATGGGTCATGGTGAAAGGACCCACCAGCAAGTTCTACGTCGAGAACATATACGAGCACATAGAGAAGAAGCTGGAAAAAGGGCACACAGCAGAAGAACATCACTTCATGGTACGACTACCTAGAACAAACCTGCGAGGACCCTGGAGGACAGATACTACTCTACCGGCTGGCCAACAAGGATTAGATCAACGCGTCCTTTAGAGAAGACATCTTTTCGGCACTGACCTACTTAGAGTGAGGACACTCTAAGGTGAGTGAGGACACTCTATCAGCTTCTGGGTGAGGACACCCTCTCTGCTCCTGTGTGAGGACACCCTTTTGGCTCCTGGGTGAGGACACCCACCTTGCACCCTTTCCAGTGTCCGATTGACTGACATGTAGCTAGTGTTTGGAACCTTCGCACGACTCAAGCTGAGTGCCTAATGCATTATGCAGTCGGAATTGACACGCATTAGGTACGAGATTAAAAGCTCAATTTTTTAGACCGATCGTCAAAATTCTGCAACTTACAGACTGGACTACTACTCTCGCACGAGGTCTGGACACACATGAGGTCTGGATGCGCACGCACTCCGTGTCTGGGCGAGGTGACCTAGTTATGAATTATAACTAGGCACCGTTTCAAGCCAACCCAGTAGTCCAGTAAAACTAATCCAGATTTATCTGGCGCTGCCTCTATGTGACTCAGTTGCCTGGCAGTGTTAAAAATCTGAAAACTGAATTGAAGTAATTACATTTGTAATTGACATTTGCAAAACTTGATAAACTTTGAAATTTTACAGCTTTTGAAATGAATTCAAACTATTCCTTACATATGATACTATGAAAGTGGCACATTCTTGGCACAAAACGAGGTACCCCTCCATCATATGAAAGTATCAACAGGACATTGTTGATGTGAGAACATAATTACAATGTACCAACCTTCATGATGCCATGTTTAAAAATGGATTTTGAACAAAAGTTCAAATGCTCATATCTTCTTTATCAATAAAGATACATGTAACCCCATCAAATTTTCAGGAAATGTTCATGAAAGCCAGTTCTTTCCTTTATATAACTTGATTTTGTATTTTATAGCCCAAAGTCCCTTTAATCAAATCCAAGCCCATATAATATGATTTAATTTTTCAGTAGCATTATAAAGTAGGGCTGCTCCAATACAAAGCTTAAACAAACAAATGTCTTGTTTCCAGACGGTCTTCAAAATTGTTAGTGTAGATAGGTTGGCATTTCCTTCAGAAATTTGTTTTTGTATTGAAAATGCATAAAAACTGTATGAGAATAAAATAACTAAAAACAGACATAAAAATCCCCATTGCCCCCAAAAACGTATTAGTAGGCTCCAAAAAGATTTGGTGCATTTTTGGAAATAAATTCTTTTTTTTTTTTATTTATTTATTTATTTATTTATTTTTTTATTTTTTGTCTCATCTGGGCCCAGTTGTTCAAAGCTAACGACGTCGTTAGTTAACGATTCGTTAAAATTTACATCGAGTGATACGCAAATATGCTGAAATTTTTTGCTGAAAAAATGTCACAGAATTTTCACAGAGTCTAGATTAGAAACCATATACTTTTATCTATGTACTTCTTTATAAAAAACATATGTTGTGGGTACTCATTTGGGCATGTCCTCAACTTGTCCAGGCAATTTACATGAGTGCCAACAACATATGCTTCTTAAACCAGAAAAAATATCATATAAGCATCATTAAATAATCCTTTCATGAAGTCTTCTGCTGACCTTTCTGTAAAATTTGCCTTTATTAGGTGGGTATTTTACTACAAATTTTTCCAGTAATTTTGAAAGACCTAAGCACACTATACGATAATTAGGTCTGCTACGGTATATTATGGGGATACACATTACATAGGTTTGTTAAAATAATCTGACCTGTATGCTTTTAGCTTAACTAACATGTTTCATTTAAGTCATATAAACCATAAATATTGGGACAACTCCTTTCCATGTTTGTCCAAGAATTTCAACGTCCATCTTACTACCTATTGATTTGTCTAAAAAGCTACTAAATTATTGGCAAATGGTGTAGACCCTGATCAGATCTGATCTGGGTCTTACACTGTTTGTTCTGGCTTGACTGTCCCAATACTTAGGATTATTATGGATAAGTTTCTTTAATTTGTCTTTCAGGAAATACACAAGAGGAGTGAAAGTAAAGGTCAATCTTCAGAGTTTCGAGATGTCGTCTAAATTTATTGGTGCAGAGAAGCATGTTACGCTGTTAGAAGCTGATGCAACTTTACTGGGACTCTACAATACCAAGGACAATAGTCAAAACAACCAATAACACATTTATGCCAAGTGGACTCTTCTACCTGAACTCTTTGGATCAGTCCATTTTGAGTTTAAAGGGTATCTGGTCAGTTTTTATTATTGCCATGTTTTATAGGAATGCTTGGAATTAATGCAAACAGTGTAGACCGTGATCAGATGCTGCATTCTGCAGCAGAATGCAGCATCTGATCTAGGTCTTCACTGTTTGCTAATATCCCATTTATGGGACGCTAGACACAAATGGGTTAACATGCCAAGACAACATTCTAATATATATTTTTTTATCCAGAGTTGTGGAATTACCAAATTTTATTACTTGTCCACAGACAAGTAGATGGTCAACAGCCACTTGTCCAACCAATATTTACTTGCTCAAAAATTGACATTTTTTCTTATTTCACGAAGAAAACATATGTTGCGGGTACTCATTAGAAGTGCCTTAGTGAGGCACTTCTAATGAGTACCCACAACATATGTTTTCTTTGAGAAATAAAAAAATATATATCTCATAATCTAGATACATGTACTCTTCCTAACTAGCGCTGTTAAGTTCTTGTCCCAGGACAAGTAAATTGAATTGTCTTACTTGTCCTCAGGGAAATGGGACAAGTCGGGCATGGTATTTCCACAGCCCTGTATTATCTCTCTTAGAAATTACGGTAATACCTTAAGTATTGGGACAGATAGACCTTTGCAAACAGTGTAGACCCAATCAGATGCTGCAGAATGCAGCATCTATCAGGTTCTGCACTGCTTGCCAAACTTATAGCAATTGAGTTAGACACATCAAAAGGCAGTAGAATGGACTATTTTAAATTTTAGGACAAGTATGGTAAGTAGATAAGGTGTCCCAATACTTAGGGTTATTACGGTACTGCTTGACATTTCATGTGAATGGTCTACCTAGTAGATGATTCACATGAAATATCAAGCAGTTGTTTCTTAGAAAAATAAAAAAAAATTGTTCCTGGTATTTTTGAATATCATCTGCCAGAATTTTGAATGGCATTTTTAAGATTAACAGTCAAAAAACCTATAATGATTGTGGTAATGATAACTGCTCTATACCTATTAAAACATATTAGTCTTTTAATAGGCTGGATCATTTAGGAGTCACGAATTTCCATATCCATGTCACACCGTCTCAAAGAAAAATGCATTTTCAGCTGTCCCAACTGACAACTAAAGTACTATTTATTTATCTTCTGAGAAAATAGGGCTTGACATTTTGTGCCCTGCAGGTAATTCACATGAAATGTCAAGCCTTATTTTAAAAAAAAAGTGTGATTTGTGCATATAATAACACATTGCCATAATAACCCTAAGTATTGGGACAGATAGACCTTAGCATACGGTGTAGACCCAGGTCAGATGCCACAGAATGCAGCATCTGATCAGGGTCTACACTGTTTGGCATAAATACAGCAATATTTAAGACACGCCAAGAGTAGTAGAATGGACTTTTTCAAATTTTAGGACAAGTATGGTAAGTATATAAGGTGTACCAATACTTATGGTTATTATGGTATTTGTTCAGTAATGTGATCTGATGCTCCGATTCATACCTCTTGGATGTTTCCATAACTTTGGCGCCAAATTTCACACTACATTTGTTGTCTGCATTTTTTTTTTTTTTTTTTTTTAACAAACTATCAATTAGAAAGAAGTTTATATGTAAAGTTGAAAGACTGACTGTCAAACAAGGTAGACCCTGATGAGATGACTCATTATGATCTGTCTGGACTGTGTGTTTGCAAAAACCTATTATTAGCACCAGTGGCGGTGAAAGAATTATTAATTGCACAGATACTGTAATAAATGTACGTTTTTTTCTTATTGTTATTATTTTCTCTTTTTCTTTCTTAACCCTTCTCTTGCTAAACACGTCATGTCCTGTCTTAGCAAACAGTGTAGATCCAGATCAGTTGGCTTCTAAAGAAGCCAACTGATCTGGATCTGCACTGTTTGTCATTAAATATGTGAATTTCTATCAAAAACCCGGATCAAGTAATCTGATTGGCTGGAAATTGGAAGTGGGCATGGCATCTTAATTTATTCAGCATGAGAAGGGTTAACAATACAGAGGACTTGTTAACCCTTGTCCTGCTGAACCCGGATATACCCTGCCTATGCAAACAGTGTAGATCCAGATCAGTTGGCTTCTGAAGAAGCCAACTGATCTAGATCTGCACTGTTTGTCATAAAGTATGTAAAATTATAGCAACAATCTGGATCAAGTAATCTGATTGGCTGGAAATTAGAAATGGGCATGGCATCTTAATTTATTCAGCATGAGAAGGGTTAACAATACAGAGGACTTGTTAACCCTTGTCCTGCTGAACCCGGATATACCCTGCCTTTGCAAACAGTGTAGATCCAGATCAGTTGGCTTCTGAAGAAGCCAACTGATCTAGATCCGCACTGTTCGCCATTAAGTATGTAAAATTATAGCAACAATCTGGATCAAGTAATCTGATTGGCTGGAAATTAGAAATGGGTGTGGCATCTTAATTTATTCAGCAGGACAAGGAGGAGACTTTGATGATAATTCTAAGATATATTTTTTTTTCATGTCTACATAAAAAGTGTCATGGGTGCCAATGAGTACCCACATCATAAGTTTTTATGGAGAAAAAAAGAATGATTATGGTAAATGTCCTAAAAATTCGAACACTAAAGCGTCTGACAAAATGACATATACAAACAGTGTAGACCCTGATCAGACTGCTCCTTCAGGAGCAGTCTGATCAGGGTCTACAATGTTTGCCATTCCACTAAATATTTAAAGAAACTGCAGCATAAAAAACAAAATTTAAGCCAAAAGAGTATGGAATAAAGTGTTCGAAATTTTAGGAAATTTACCGTATCCCAGAATTATCACCAAGTACTCCTATTGAACAAGTCCACTGAAATAATGTTTTTTGGTCTATAATTATGACATGAACTCTTTGCATACCACATGTTATTTCATATATCTTTCTTTTTTCCCTGGGAAAAGAGGACGGTTGTTATATAAATATATGTACTCTCAAGAGAAGGGCAATTGTCAGTTTCTGGCAAAAGAATGTGCACAATACTGGTTAACCGCCTAGCGGACTAAGCCTGCCCAGTAAACGTGTGGCTAGGTAAACTGACTGTGCTCGACGTGACCACATTGGGTTAACTTGGCCGTAAAACCTCAACACAAATGAACAAAAACAAACAAACTCTCTAGAGATGACAACTGACACGAAAAAGTCAAGATTTCCTTTCTGGGAAAAGGAAGGAAAATATTTCAAAATGTCGTCTGCTCATAGCTCTAGATAAGATGGTATACAAGGTAAATATTTTTCCTATTTCCCCAGAAATCTCTGGGGAAATAGCACCTCACGGAGGCAATTCTAATGAGCACCCACAACATATGTGTGCATGGTAAAATAAAATAAATATCAATAGTGGTTTGTTTTTGTTATACGCCTGTTTGAAAAACGGGACGTATTATGTTACGGGGTATGGCATCCGTCCTTAAACTTTTCGTTTCCGGCTAACTCCTCCTACAGATTACATCCGATCAAGCTGAAACTTGGTATATAGATAGACCATGATGTGGCGCCGCGCATATTATTTCGAGGTTACAGTCCACCAAATGTTTGCAGAGTTATTCACCTTAGAAAATTTCTGTAAATTTTTCATTTCCGGTTAACTCCTCCTACATTTTACATCCGATCAAGCTGAAACTTCATATATAGTTAGACCATGATGTGGAGCAGCGCATATTGTTTCGAGGTTACAGTCCACCAAATATTAGCAGAGTTACGTCCCTTTGAAAATTTCAGTAGACTTTTCATTTCCGGCTAACTCCTCCTACAGTTTACATCCGATCAAGCTGGAATCCAGTATATACCTTAATTAGACCATGATGTGGAGCAGCGCATATTGTTTCGAGGTTACAGTCCACCAAATGTTTGCAGAGTTATGCCCCTTAGAAAATTTCTGTAAACTTTTCATTTCCGGTTAACTCCTCCTACATTTTACATCCGATCAAGCTGAAACTTCATATATAATTAGACCATGATGTGGAGCAGCACATATTGTTTCGAGGTTACAGTCCACCAAATATTAGCAGAGTTATGCCCCTTAGAAAATTTCTGTAAACTTTTCATTTCCGGTTAACTCCTCCTACATTTTACATCCGATCAAGCTGAAACTTCATATATAATTAGACCATGATGTGGAGCAGCACATATTATTTCGAGGTTACAGTCCACCAAATATTAGCAGAGTTATGCCCCTTTGAAAATTTCAGTAGACTTTTCATTTCCGGCTAATTCCTCCTACAGTTTACATCCGATCAGGCTGAAACTTGATGTATAGTTAGACCATGATGTGGAGCAGCACATATTGTTTCGAGGTTACAGTCCACCAAGTATTAGCAGAGTTATACCCCTTTGGAAATTTCTATTAATTTTTCGTTTCTGGCTAAATCCTCCTACAGTTTACATCTAATCAAGCTGAAACGTCAATTTCAGTTAGACCATGATGTGGAGCAGCGCATATTGTTTCGAGGTTACAGTCCACCAAATATTAGCAGAGTTGTGCCCTTTGAAAATTTCAGTAAACTTTTCGTTTCCGGCTAAATCCTTCTACAGTTTTCATCCTATCAACCTGAAACTTGATTTGTAGAACTTTAGACCATGATGTGGAGCAGCGCATATTATTTCAAGGTTACAGTCCACCAAATATTAGCAGAGTTAAACCCCTTTGAAAATTTTTATTAATTTTTTTGTTTTTGGCTAAATCCTCCTACAGTTTACATCCGATCAAGCTGAAACTTCATAAATAGTAACACAATGATGTGGAGCAGCACAATATTATTTCAAGGTTACAGTTCACCAAATATTTGCAGATTTATGACACTTTGAAAGTTTTTGTAAACTTTTCGCAGCATGTTGTTTAGAGGTAATAGTGTGCAAATTTTATTATATAATAGGTATATTTTTTGCAAATAACTTAAGTTTTGGTCATATGGGCAAGGTACTGATTTTTTTTTTTTTTAACATCTTCTTTTATTAGACTTGCAAGGAATGGTTGTCATTATTAAATCTTTATAAATACATAATTCTTTTTGAATTTTTTTTTTAATACTCTTCTGATTTGGCTCCCTTGAAGAACAACAATAAAATCAGTATTAAACAAGTTAAAGGTTCACAAAAAAATTTCTTGCAGCATTTTTAGCTCACCTGAGCTCTGCTCAGGATGAGCTATTGTGATCACTTTTCGTCCGTCGCCCGTGCGTCCGTCCGTCCGTTAACATTTTCAAACGACTTCTCCTCTGAAACCGCTGAGCCAATTTTGTTCAAATTTCATATGGAGCCTCCTTAGGGTGGGGGAACGAAAAATTGCTAAAATGGTCGCGGTCCGTTGACCAAGATGGCCGCCACGCCCATATATGGTAAAAACCTTTAAAAATCTTCTTCTCCAGAACCGAGAATGCCTTGGGGCTGAACCTTTGCAGGAATCATCGGGGACGGGAGGTCTACCAAAATTGCTAAAAGAATTGTCGTACGTTGACGTTTGACCTTTTTACGGCAAGGTCAAGTTTGCTTCCCTATGCATTTGTATGGGAAAAACCTTTAAAAATCTTCTTCTCCAAAACCGAGCATGCCTTATGGCTGAATCTTTGCATATATCTTTGGGAACAGGAGAGCTACCAAAATTGCTAAAATAATGGTCGTACATTGACATTTGACCTTTTTACGTTAAGGTCAATTTTGCTTCCTTATGCATTTGTATAGGAAAAATGACCAGAATTTCAAACAACTTCTCCTCTGGAGCCTCTGGGCCAATTTTGCTCAAATTTCATATGGAGCCTCCTTAGGGTGGGGGAACAAAAAATTGCTAAAATGGTCACGGTCCGTTGACCAAGATGGCCGCCACGCCCATATATGGTAAAAACCTTTAAAAATCTTCTCCTTCAGAACCGAGAATGCCTTTGGGCTGAACCTTGGCAGGAATCATTGAGGACTGGAGGTCTACCAACATTGCTAAAAGAATTGTCGTACGTTGACGTTTGACCTATTTATGGCAAGGTCAAGTTTGCTTCCCTGTGCATTTGTATGGGAAAAACCTTTAAAAATCTTCTTCTCCAAAACTGAGCATGCCTTATGGCTGAATCTTTGCATATATCTTCGGGAACAAGAGGGCTACCAAAATTGCTAAAATAATGGTCGTACATTGACATTTGACCTTTTTACGTTAAGGTCAATTTTGCTTCCTTATGCATTTGTATGGGAAAAATGTTCAGAATTTCAAACAACTTCTTCTCTGGAGCCTCTGGGCCAATTTTGCTCAAATTTCATATGGAGCCTCCTTAGGTTGGGGGAACAAAAGATTGCTAAAATGGTCACGGTTCATTGACCAAGATGGGCGCCATGCCCATATATGGTAAAAACCTTTATAAATCTTCTTCTCTAGAACAGAGGATGCTTTGGGGCTGAATATTTGCATAAATCATCGGGGACAGGGGGTCTACCAAAGTTGCTAAAATAATGGTCATACATTAACATTTGACCTTTTTACGGCAAGGTCAAGTTGCTTCCTTATGCATTTGCATGGGAAAAAACATTTAAAAATCTTATTCTCCAAAACCGAGGATGGCTTGTGGCTGAATCTTTGCATATATCATCTGGAACGGGCGGTCTACCAAAGTTGCTAAAATAATTGTCATACATTGACATTTAACCTTTTTACGGCGAGGTCAAGTTTGCTTCTGTATGCATTTGTATGGGCGCCATACATTTGTATGGAAAAAATGTTGATAATTTCAAATGGCTTTTCCTCTGAAGCCTCCGGGCCAGTGTTGCTCAAATTTCATGCAGAGCCTCCATGGGCAGGAGAATGAAAGATTGCTAAAATGGGTATGGTCCATTGATCAAAATGGCTGCCATGCCAATATATGGTAAAAACCTTTAAAAATCTTCTTCTCCATAACCAAATAAGCCCTGGGTCCTAATCTTTGCACAAATTATAGGGGACAGGAGATCTACCAAAATTGCTCAAATGATGGTTTATGTTGACATTTGACCTTTTTACCTCCAAGGTCAAATTTGCTTCCTTATTTGTGTGGGCCATATACATTTATATTGAAAGTATCGAAGTGACTTGTAGATCAACAGTAGTTAAAATTGTTCTGATTGGAAATCTAAGATGGCCATCATCTGGTTTATATTTATAATATGTCCCTGCCACTGTGCTGTTTACATGTATAAAATCACGATTCTTTAGAAACCACTTAGCCAATTTCCACCAAATTTCACATTGATCCTTCTGTTGAAATGTGATTGATAGTTTATTCATGATCATGCTCCATTGACTGTCAGGCCCATATATTCTTCTTCAAAACTAAGAACTGCTCAAATGATGATATTTTCATTAGTTGCGATGATAGGATTGGATAAATGTTGCATAACATCTGCATGTCTGCAGTGGCTATGTCACTCAGGTGAGCGAATCGTGGCCCGTGGGCCTTTTGTTTTTTTTTTGTTGTTGTTTATTTTTGTTTTGTTATTGTTTGGTCCGATATTGAAGTATAGGAAAAACAAATCAGCTCATATGAGCTTATAATAGAGCCATGCTTCTGTGGTGTGTCCTCCATCTGAAAGCACTTCTCCCTAGAAGCAACAAACTTCTCCCTATTTTCCCAGGAGGGAGAAGTCACTTCTCCCTTGATTTCTGGGCCAGCTTGGACCCTTAGGTGAAGTTCACTAAATATCAGCAGAGATATGCCCCAATGAAATTTAAAAAAATTTTTTTTTTGTAATTCCACTTACATTTTATATCCGGAGCACTGAATTATGCAGGAGCCAGTTTATGTGAAACATCTTATAACTTGCCACGGGTGTATAATGCCCCGCTTGGCGGAGCTCTTGTTGAAAAATGTGTCTTATCAGGAGCTTCAAATTCTACTGATAGGGAAAAAGTACCACAGTATTTAGTAGAGTACTGCGGTACATACCACGGTATACTGCAACAATATCAAATTTTACAGAGGTCATTGTGGAATTGCCAGCAGTAGTGGCCATTTGGTTGATATGCCAACATTTGATGGTCTATAAGTTCTAACAACCTCAATCAATTCTGTGTTGAGTTTTATTTTCAATGAAATATTGATTTACATGTACATTGTACATGTATACTGTAATAGACATTTGTATTTTAAAATAAAACTCAGCAGTGGAGAATGGAAACTAGAGATACATGTACCCTGGTAACACATGTAGGACCATAAGCAGCAGTTTCCAGCCCTTAATGCTTTAGTAACGTATCCTGCTTATTATCAATTTTATAACTGCATACTTATTAACATCCCTTTAACCTCTGTTACTTTCATAAAGTATCAACATCTATTGTTAAATATACATGTACATGTATTTACAACAAGTAATGTTGCATGTATGATTATTTCACCTAATCCATAGCCTAAGACATTATAGTTTGCAAATGAAATTTATGGTTTATAACTGAAGCACACCACTTGAAGCTGTTTCAACTGTTTCAATATTTTGGAGATTTATGCTTTTCTACAATAGACTGTTGCTAAAAATAGAATCACCAGAATACCACAGTATACTCGTGTAGAGGTATTTTTGCACACCCCTATCTACTGATGTTTTTATTTAGCATTCAAAGTGTTATAGAAATGGGTTGTGCCGTACCAATATTGGTCTTTGTGTCAAATGTGGACACACCCACACAATTTAAACAGGATTTCTGCTTTTCGTCCATGTATTCTGCAGTATTTTACCCATTTATGCCTAGCCCATAAAAAGGCTTCTGATCAGGGTCTATACTGTTTGATTTTATAAGAGAAACATGGTAGTAACAAAAACTAGATGGACACTCTTTTGGAAATGGACTGGTCCAAAGAGTTATGGTAGAAGAGTCCATTTGGCATAAATGCGTTAATACAGGTAATCCTGTAAGTGTTGTAGAAGTGTGCAGACAGATGCTAGTCAAACTCTTTGTCTTATGGGTTTTTTTCCACATTATGCCCTGAAGAACTATTTTACCATGGCATTTTTTGTCTCAGTGTGCATGGAATTCTTCATACATGTACTTTGAAGCATCCCGGATTAGTCTTAGTCAAACAAGGGAGATAATGCCACATATCTGTTTGTGTGCAGCAATTGAGATTGCTTCCCTTATATAGGAACCAAAGCTTGTTACTGTTTGGAAAGAAATGGTAGTTCATATAAAATGACTTTCCTGACTGTTTTAGAAAAGAATGTCTTGGTAAAAATTGTTTTTAAAAATTGTTCTTGGACAGAGTAAATTTGGAAAAAAAATCTTTTCACAAAATTGGGAAAAATACAAAATTGAAAATACTGCTTCACAACAAGACCTGGTTTTAACAAATCCTTACAAGATACCATCAGCTAATCAAAATCAATCAAAGAAGTGTAACTGGTTGGTCTTAGTATAGTGACTCAAATCTGTCTCATTTAACCCTTAAAGTGCCAGTCACAACTATTGTCGTCTGCTTTGTCTTCTGCCTATTACTTTAAAAGTCATTTCTGCAAACAGTGTGGACCCCGATCAGACTGCTCCTTTAGGAGCAGTCTGATCAGGATCCACACTGTTTGCCTGTATGCAAAATGTATGTTTGAAAAGTTTGCAAGAAGATGCAGCAGACGACATAAACAGACAACATTTTCAGATGCAGATTTTCTTGGCGCTTTAAGGGTTAAAATGCTAGCATGCTATGCCTAGCATCCTGTCTTATAACATTTACTCTAAGTATTTACACACATTAACTCCTTACCATACTTGTCCTAAATTTTGAACAAGTCCTTTTAACTACCTGCTGATGTGTCTAAAATGGCAGAATGAGTTCCAAACAGTGTAGACCCTGATCAGATACTACAGAAATAAGCATCTGATTTAGGTCTACACTGTTTCAGTGTTTGCTTTGGTCTGTCTGTTTGAATACTTAGGGTAAATATGGCATTCAAATTTCAAAGCCTAAGTGATTGGTATTTTCTTTTTAATCCTTAAAGCGCCAAGAAAAACTGCATCTGAAAATGTCGTCTGTTTATGTCGTCTGCTGAATATTCTTGCAAACTTTTCAAACCTATTTTTTTGCATACCGGCAAACAGTGTAGACCCAGATCAGACTGCTCCTAAAGGAGCAGTTTGATCTGGGTCCACACTGTTTGCAGAAATGACTTTTAAAATCACAAGCAGAAGACAAAGCAGACGACAGTTGTGATTGGCGCTTTAAGGGTTAAGAGATCTTAGTACAATTGATAGGTTCCACCCCTCCCCACCCACCCCCTGTAAGTTTTACAAGGGAGACAACTCTTGTTTCCTGTTTGCTTTCCTGCACACCAACACTCTTCTTAAAAGAAGTCTACTCTTAAGAGAAAGAAATTGCTTCGACAGAGAGCAGTTTCCTTCTGGAGTAGACCCTTTTTCAGAAAGCTGGCAAAACAGTTTTGATAAAATTGCCTCCCCTTAAACCTAGTCCTGCTAAACCCGGATATGCTCCCAGGAAATGCCCTGCCATTGCAAACTGTGTAGATCTAGATCAGTTGGCTTCTGAAGAAACCAACTGATCTGGATCTGCACTGTTGTCATTAAGTGTGTGAATGGATCAAGTAATCTGATTTGCTGAAAACTAGAAATGGGAGTGGCATCTTAATTTATTCAACTGGCAAGGGTTAAATGCAGCCATTCATCTTTAGAGTTGGTATAATGGGTCTTGAATGGAATAAAATGTTTTGTGTCTGGGACTGTAGCATAGCCAGAATGGTTTTATTTTAAGGCACACCCAGGAAAAATCTTGAAAAAATCTCTGTAGTATCGCTTCCCAAATGGTAGACTGAATAGACTCCTCCACACTATATGTTGGAAAAGTCCAATTTCAATTTTAGGTATGTCTGACTATGTGCTTTAGATATTCCTAGAGAAAAATGGCTAAACTATTTGCAAACAGTGGAGACCTTGATCAGACACCACATTTTGTGGCGTATGGTCTGGTCTGCACTGTTTGCCAATTATCCTTTTAGGGGTCTCCAGACTACAATAGGTTAAAGGAAAGAATTTGCTCACAGACTCAGAGGGAGCAAATTCAGTCCTTTAAGAGTAGCCATTATGATAAAGGGAGATATATTTTAACCCTTAAAGTGCCAAGCAAAATTTGTAGCAGACAACATTCTAATTTTTTTTTTATTTTTCAGAGAAAACAAGTCTTGACATTTCATGTGAATCATCTGCCAAGCAGATGATTCACATGAAATGTCAAGACTTGTTTTCTAAGAAAAAAAAATAAAAAAAATCGTCATCTGCTGCAGTTGTGATTGGCACTTTAAAGGTTAAGATGGGCGATTTCTCTTTATTGCAAATATTTTTCCTCACACATACATGCATATTATGCATAATGAGCATGACAGTTATGTGGGATCTGGCATATCAACCAGGCAGCGGTCTAAGATTGAGTACTCATCGAATGCATTTTCATAAGAAAGCATTCAGTTCATTAGAATTATTGTTTGATGGCATTAATAAAAGAGTAACAAATGTTGTAAATATTGTATCACATTTATTTTTAAAATAAAGCACTTTTTGATGATCATGTAAACAGAGCTCTAGATAAGATACTTTTTGCAACCAAATAATACTCACATTTTTCTTATTTCTCCACAAAACATACTGTTGGTACCGGTACATATTTAGAGCCCCCTGGTGTGGTGCTTTTAATGGGTACCTACAACATATGTTTTCATGGCAAAATCAAAAAAAAAAAATATATATATTTTTCTGGGTATCTTATCTTGAGCTATGTATAAATGTGAGCCGAGACAGGAGAAAACATAACAGCTTACATGTGTGCAGTCTGACCAGAGTCTTCGTTCGCCATTACGAAAACATGCCTATTCAAATATACTGAAAATTTTACCACCAAAACAATGAAAGTTTTCAGATAAAAAATTCTGATATTTTTCATATTTCTGCTCAAAACATAGATTGTGGGTACTTGTTAGAACTGCCCTGATGAAGCAGTTCTAATGAGTACCCACAATTTATGTTTTTGCGCGGAAATAAGTAAAATAATGTATACCCCTGTAAACCCCAGTTTTACTATATGAAAGTGGGGTTTAAGGGGGTCAACAATACATAGGCATGCCTTTCGTGATGCATACAGATACTTTGCATCCATAGCTATCCAAAATGCGCTTAGTATAGATTCTGATTAGACTGTGCGAATGCACATGTCCGGAGGTACGCTTTCTAACGCTGTAGCTTATTTATATTTACAGATGAAACCTGCAGAAAAATTCACGGTACCGGGATGTGTCAGCATTGCAAAGCAGTTTTCTGTCTGCTTTAACCCTTTCACACCCAAGTTTCTGAAATGGACTCTTCCATCTCTGAATTTGGACACATCCATTGTTGCAAATAGGTGTTTCAGTTGCAGTTCAGTAACAGAATTGGAAACAGTGTAGATCCAGATGAGACGGCTCATTATGAGCCGTCTCTTCTGGATCTGCACTGTTTACAGAGTACCGGGATGATAGGGTTAAATTTACACAGGAAAACCAAAGGCAAGATAAAACTAAAATAAAACAAAAAATAAAAGCAAAACTCAAAACCAAATAAAAAGAATGACTAGGTTATTAATAAATGTAAACTAAAATCATATTTTCTAAAAACAAAAGTTTCTTCAAGTGACTTGTAGCTTCAGTCATAGCTCCAGATAAAAGGGAGTAGCCAGATATTTTTTCTTATTTCTCCATGAAAAAATATGTTGTGGATACTTATTAGAAGTGCCTTGGCAAGATGCTTCTAATGAGTACCCACTTCTAATGAGTACCCACGATATATGTTTTATGGAGAAATAAGAAAAAAAAAAAATAAATAAATAAAAATAAGAAAAGTTGGTAAAAGTGTCTTTTCTGGAGCTAGGACTTCATACAGATTAACCCATTTATGCCTAGTGGAATATTCTACCTTAACTCTTTGGACAGGTCCATTTGCTATATAAGGGGTGTCTGGCTGGTTATTATTATTATCATGTTTTGTAGAAATTAATGCAAACAGTGTAGACTCTGATCAGATGCCGCATTCTGCGGCATCTGATCTGGGTCTACACTGTTTGCAAATGTCCCATCTGTGGGACACTAGGCTTAAATGGGTTAACTGCGGAAAATTTGCATTGTGTTGATATTGTATGATTTAAAAAACCAAACAGTAATAATAATGATGAAATAATTCAGCACAAGAAGCGGGTAGCACTTGCTTATAAGAATAATTTGCACATCTTATTTATCATATAATTGGCTCCTCTGCAGAACTTACTGACAACCAATCAAAGTGAATGCAGAGTTTTACTTACACGTGTATATTTTATAAGTAAACTTTTAATGTTTGCAAATACAAAAATAAAACAAAAACTACATCATAAAAACATACCTATATAATTTTGACTGCCTTAAACTCCACTTTTATATTGTAAAACGGGATTACAGGGGTAAACATTATTTTTCTTATTTCTGCTCAAAAACATAGATTGTGGGTACTTGTTAGAACTGCCTTTATGAGGTGGTACTAATGAGTACCCACAATCTATGTTTTGAGCAGAAAAATGAAAAAAAATCAGAATTTTTATCTGAAAACTTTCAGTTTTGGGTGGTGGAATTTCATATATTTGAATAGGCATATTTTCGTAATGAAAATCAAACTTATCATAAATTAGCAAAATAAAGCATTTAAAATGTATTGCACAGTTAAAGCTAATGCTCAGCACACTGGATAAAAATTACAGCAGAGAACATTTTGAAATAGTTTTTCCTAGAAAATAGACTTTGACATTCCATGCAAACTGTCTCCTATCATACTTTGATATTGCATGCAAATTTTCTCCATTTGAGACAACTTGCATAAGCTGTCAATGCCTATTTTCTGGAAAAATACCATCAATTTGTTTACTGCTGAATTTGCATAGAGTGATAAAAGCTAAAGAAAAGAGTCTATGAGGTTCATTCTAGAATGTTTATGGTCCTTACTATTCTTACATTACATTAGTGACCAGTGTTGAGTGATGAGACTGCATGGACATGCAGGCTGATCTGATCCTACCCTGGTTCCGTATGTCCATAAGGTCATTTTCTAGCTGAACTGGCTTATTTAAAGGTTGGTACCTGAGATACTTTTGATAAAACCTTACTTTTTTATCAGAAAATACTTTCATATATTATGTGAGACAATATTGCCTAAATACACCACAACCTCTTTATAACACTATTGTTCGGGTCCATAGCACAAACCGTGTTAGTTAAACAACCGTGTTATATCCAAACAAAAATGTATGGTCATTTTTCAATATAATCTATACATTTTTTTGATCCATCTTTGATCCGTGTTATATCCAAAACTGGGTTATAACAAACCGTGTTATAAAGAGGTTGAAGTGTAGTAGTTTGCTAAATTGGCTTCTCTATCAGATCAGGGCAGATAATTATGTTATCAATCAAAAAGCAGTTATGGTTTTATGGTATATACATGTACATATTTTTTTTTTGTGTGTGTATGTTATACATCACGAAAACGTACCTATACACCACAACCGCTTTATAACACTATTGTTGTGGTCCATAGCATAAACCGTGTTAGTTAAACAACCATGTTATATCCAAACAAAAATGTACAGATTATATTGAAAAATGACCATAAATGGTCATTTTTCAATATAATCTATACATTTTTGGGATCCATCTTTGAACCGTGTTATATCCAAAACCATGTTATAACGAACCCTGTTATAAAGAGGTTGAAGTGTATAACTTTGACCCCCTTAATCCCCTCATTTATATAGTAAAACTGAGGTGTACATTATTTTTCTTATTTCTGCTCAAAAACATAGTTTGTGTGTACTCGTTAGAACCGCCTTGCTGAGGCAGTTCGAGCAAGTGCCCACAATCTGTTAGCAGAAATATGAAGACTATAAGACATTTTTATGTGAAAAATTTCATTGTTTGGTGATAAAATTTTCAGTAATATTGGATAGGAGTGTTTTTGTAATGTATTGCCATGGAGATATAAAAAAATAAATAAATAAATAAATAAAAAAATATGGGGTTACTCATCTTATCTGGTACTCTTTGTTTCTATAAATTTTGTAACATCAAAAGTACACTAGGTATCAACCTTTACGGTCCAGATACTACTCTGGGTCTGGTCTGTTCATGCACTGGAGTGCATGTTTCATCACAGGGTCACTCATAAACTATTTACACACTCACCCAGAAAATACACCTACAACAATGCCATAATATCAATGGAGTAATTTGCCTAAATTACCACCGCAGCAGGCATATGACATTTATACAAGGTCCCACATCACGAAAACATGCCTATATAATTTTGACCCCCTTAAACCCCACTTTTATATAGTAAAACTTGGGTTCACAGGGGTATACATTATTTTTCTTATTTCTGCTCAAAAACATAGATTGTGGGTACTCGTTAGAACCGCCTCGTTGAGGCGGTTCTAATGAGTACCCACAATCTATGTTTTGAGCAGAAATAAGAAAACTATCAGAATTTTTTATCTGAAAATTTTTAGTTTTTGGAGATGAAATATTCAATATATATGAATAGATGTGTTTTCATAATGATCAGTGTCAATGCAACATCATGATATTGCATCAACACTGATGCGATCTTGTCTGTCTGTTGCCTGCCCACTGCAATGATGGCCCTGATGACAGTACAGCATTGTGGCATGTTTGCTGAGAAAATTCATATAAAATTCGTTGTGATGTCATATACATGTAATTATATGAGGATCATACAAAAAATGCCCTAGCATATGTGAATATTTATGGAATAATGAAGATCCAGATCCAACAGGCTCACCTGTGCAGACTGATCAAGGCCTCCTATTCTTTTTGTTGCCAGAAGTCCATGACCAGAAGATTCAACATTTTCATGACTGAGAAAATAGAATGCCTTGATCAGCCTGCTCAGGGCAGAGGTTAATATGGGCCTCTGCTGTCTGCTGTTCATAAATGTCTTAAGGCCAAGTTTTGTGTGACTGGGCTCATATGTGGAATGCTTATTTATTCGCTGAGAACATAATACTGGCAAGAAACGCTCAGCAAGATTTGAGCAAGAATAACAGTCGGTGTCATTGTTCTTATATTTCCTGATAACACTTGTAGCTGACGACATTCTAAATCATTTTTAGATACAGTTCGGATTGACCACAGTTGCTAATATCATACTTTTTGAGAGGAAAATACTTGATCTATGGTAGTATCATACTTTTTGAAAGGAAAGATATACTATGCTATAGCATAATATAGATACACTATGTTATAGCATAGTGTATCTTTCTTCTCAAAAAGTGTGATACTATCCCGGATACTGTCTCCTAGAATAGTGTATCTTTCCTCTCAAAAAGTATGATACTAGCCCCAAGTATAGTGTATCTTTCCTCTCAAAAAGTACATGTATTATACTAGCCACAATGGGATTGACATTTTCTCATACTGATCGAGGCGCAAGCAACAAAATTTAGAATATCCCTTTTATCTGGCACTGTGCTGTACTTTTTAAATCCATTTATTGTAGAATATTAAAATTGCACTTTTCCGCAGTTTTAATCTTTTAGAATACCTGACAATCCTGTTTCAGTAACTTATTTCTGAGCCCCATGGTCTGTATGGTTTTACAGATCCCAGCTGGTTGAGCTGTCCAGCGTTATAAGAACTGTTCGGGGACATCATAGGATTCATGTTTAACATTGGAAACTGTGTGTTAATTTGCTGTGGTAACAAAGATGGTGGGGTAATTGACTGTCCGGAATTAGAACTCATTGAACTCATGTGACTTGGTCCTCCCAGACTCCCCATAGAGGAAGGCAACGGTATCCTCATGGAGTTATGAAGAGATGAACTGTCTGATTGGCTGATTCTGGATTCACTGTATGACGAAGGCGGATGCGTTGAAAGAGAATTATGGGAAGATATGCTGAGGTGATCCGATTGGTTGGAATGTTGTGGTGGCATAATGGCTGCCATGGAAGACATTGAATTTCCGGTGTACTGGTTGACAGAGTTTATTGATGGGTGAGAGGGTACCGAATTCCACGAGGTGTTCTGGAATGAAGACTTTGCCGCTGCGAGACGTTGTGTGGAAAAGCACTGTAAATGGCTGAGAAGCCGAAGGCGCAGCGGGTCCTGTAGATCCATGCCTTCTACTGACATGAGGTATCGAGCAACTTCTGCGACACATTCCCGGAATCCCACGCTGCGATAGTCTAAGGCTACTGTGTGCGGGTCGGGAAAATTGTATCCGTTGATTCCTGGAAACAAAATAGTCATGATTAGTAAAGAATCAAAAAAATACTTAGTTTTGTAAGTCTGCTATAAAAAAATTGCAAGTATGGTGTTCTGTAAGGCTTAATCGGCGGTAGCATTCTTGACCATGCTGCGAAGAAACTGAAATCCAGTGCGTACCGACTACATGCTTTCATGGAGAAATAAGAAAAGAAAATTAATAATACTTTTTTGTTTGAAAAACAACACCATACGTGTATATGCAGTTATTAGCATAGAGAGAATTCTTATTTGTAGCCTGGTCCATTAATTTATAGTGTCAATGTCTACTGCTTTTAGTAAAACTATACTTTGTGAACATTCGCAGTCAGGTCGAAAATGGTTTGCAACGATTCACATATTCTTTCTTGGCAGTAACTTTTAAGCTTCCGCCATCACCCCCGCGAAATAGCATATGTACTGAATTAATTTCCATCGTTTTGTCGCATTCGCTGTTTTCTTTGAAGCCTCTTCGAACCACAGAAATGTCGGGGTTTTTTTTTCTTGCGGTTACATACACGTTCAAGTAACAATTATTCATTTTGAAAATGTACAGCTATAGCTATTCACTGTATTTACCCTAAATATTCGGACAAACAGGCCTTAACAAAGAGTGTAGACTCAGATCAGACGCCGCGTACGCGGCGTCGGATCAGGGTCTACACACTTTGCTACTCGACACAAGAAAAGATTTGTGCCAATTTTAGGATACGTATATTAAGCTGTCCGAGTAATTTTGGGTCAGATATGGTAATTTGCATTTTATTGATCTTCCGCCATTATTTGAATACTTTTCTTCTAGATTCTGGAATGGACATTAGATTAGAAGTAAATCGAGCATGCCCTTCCAAACACCACAGCTCGCCAGTGCCGGGAAATGGTTAATCGAGTATAGTTCCTGTTAGGTATTTAGCAAACCACAGAATGGGAACCCAGGTAAAGAAAACACCTGTTTGATTGATTGATAAGTCTGGTTTTGAGGAAATAGTCCAGGAAACACAAAGGTCTCAAAAAACGTCATTTCGACATTGCCGCAGTCGTGCTGAGCTTAGGTATGGAATAAATGTTTGTTTTTTGTTTTTTTTTTCATTAAAAAAAATCTGACATGATTATGCCTGAGATTATGTGTCTGCAAATCAAGCTAACTTCTCCCAAAGGAAAGACTGCTACCCGCCCCCGCCCCCACCCCATCCTCTGAGCAAACTCTCCTTTTAGAGCAGAGGGGAGCAAGTTTTCTTTTATAGTAGACTTTCGAGAAGGAGACAATTTTGTCAGTTGCCGCCCTTTAACTCTGCATTCCGAGTAATTTTATATGCTTTTTTGTCGTCTATGGATTTTTTTTTTTTTAAATTAACTTTTCAAAAACAAAAAATCTTTCAGGAATGCCACCACAGTGTCAACAACAGTTTGGATCCAGATCAGTTTTGTCGGGGCCTGATCTGGGTCCAAACTGTTCGCACAGGTTATCAGCAGACGACAAAAGTCGCCACTAGCGGGAAAAGAGTTAATGTAGCATGTCTTTTCTGTTCATAGCTACTGCAGTTTGACATGAAAGTAACCCAACTAACCTTTAGAATGCAACATTTTCAAATGATCCACCGTCATCTGTAAGATTTCTGCCTTTTCGAGTTTGGCAGAACCTTGCTTTTCGAACGCCGACGGCACCAGTCGACGTAATTCTGACAAACTGTTATTTATTCTATCCCTCCGTCTTTTCTCTATTACCTAAAATGAAAAAAATACAAAACGATTATAATAATGAAAACCTGTGAAGGAATCCTATAATTGAAGAAACAAGTATAAGAAATAGTCCGTTTTTTATTTATTATTTTTTTATTTTATTTTATTTTGATCATTATGATTATTCTTGTTGTTTTATGTGATTATCTGTAGAACTCGTAATACTACACGAGAATGCCATCTGAACCGTCGTAAGTAACCAAAGTCGGGTACACGACTTTTTTCATCACCTGCACAGTTCTTTTTATAGCACATTTTCGAGAACGTAGATAAAGGGCCCTTATAATGCCATATGTGAACATGGCAAGAGATATCAAGATTTTGAAAAGTTATGTGAATCGTCCGTCTATAGTGTTTAACTCGCTTAACACTTAAAGCGCCAAGAAAAACTGCATCTGAAAATGTCTTCTGTTTATGTCGTCTGCTGAATATTCTTGCAAACTTTTAAAACCTATTTTTGCATACCGGCAAACAGTGTGGACCCAGATCAGACTCCTCCTAAAGGAGCAGTCTGATCTGGGTCCACACTGTTTGCAAAAATTACTTTTAAAATCACAAGCAGATGCCAAAGCAGACGACAATTTTTAAGGGTTAAAACATGCCCAGCGGTCAACAACGTTTAATTAACCATTTCACCCGGAGTTTCTTAGACGTTTCCATCTTTGAATTTTGACATGTGCATTATTGCAAAATTAGAAACCAAATGGCAGTGTAGATACAGACGGTACGTAGGTATCTGCTTTGGTCTGCGTGGCGCAAAGGGTTAAAGGGGGAGGGGGGGGGGGGGGAAAGGCGACAAACAACACACTTACCCCTCTTCGTTTCTTCCTATCTGTTATCTGACAGCTTTGGGACGGCGATCTACAATACAAATAAGATCACATGAGCAAACTGTGTACAAAAATGGATCCTTACGCATCTGTGCAGTCTGATCGAATTCTTCGCTTTCGTCAGGCGAACTGCGGTGTCCTAGACCGCTGCCGCATATGTGCTAATTCCGTTCTATCGTGACAGAAATTCATCAACTTAAATTTTCAGACCCCTTAACCACAGGGACACGGGTTATGGACGTTTTCTTCGATTTTCGATTAAGACAGAAATATACGATATAGTACCGCCAGGGTAGTCGTATGATTGACAACTACTCTAAAAGTACTATTCCGTACATTTCTGTTTAATCGAGAAACACACACACACATGACCCCTGTCCCTGTGCCCTTGACTGCCTAAAATATTAACTGATAAAATACTACCTGTTGAAGCTTCTAAAAGATAGACTGGCTCCAGTCTCCAGTAACTAACATGTGCGCTCAGTAAAGACTCAGATTAGTCCTGATCAGAGTCTGAGGTCCACTTAAAGAGGCTATTAAAAAGTGCCAGCGAAAACTAACCAGATTGCGTGCACAGACTGATCTGTGTCTGCACAGGGCGCAGATGTCCGTAGGTACACTGTCAAGTTGCGTCCGATACGTATATATGTAAACCGAATCAACTTATATATAATCAGCCTGCTTCATAGCAACAGATAGGGCGCTTTTTTCATCCGAAAAATGCTGATAGTTTTCTTATTTCTCCACGAAAACATATGTTGTGGGTACTCATTAGAAGCGCCTACCCGAGGCGCTTCTAATGAGTACCCATAGCATATGTTTTCGTGCAGAAATAAGAAAAATATTATGTGAATACCCCCTCTTATCTGTAGCTATGTGCTTTCGTTGCGAACTTAAAGAATCAACAGAATAAATCTGCGAATAGACACGGTCCTGTTCAGACGGGATGTACTGGCTGGTTTGGGCATTCGTTGTTCACTTTATGCCAAACATCTAAAAATGTTTTCATAAATTTTATGAATGACATCATGAACAAAAAGTACCTGAGTAGACTGCAATGATTTTGCACTAGTGCAAAGTCAAATTACATACATGTGTACACTTGTATTACAATTTCGCATTTTATTAAAATGCTAAATATAAATAGTTCTGGCAAAATGAGATCGTTAATCTAACATGATCAGCGTGTTCAATTCTACATTCAAACTTCGCTGATGACACTGACAGCGAAAGTCATCACTGGATACGGAATTATTCTCACGTAATCAGCTGACTCTAAAATCTAGCATCAGTTAAAGCACGGAAAGCGCGCCCTTTTCCAGCACTCTGGTCCCAGAGCAGCTTTCAATCTAGTTTTGAGTTTTATCTTCCACACTGACAGTGCCCGATCTGCGAAAAACGAAGGTCCTGACCAGCCTGCGCGCGCAGGCTGTTCAGGGCCTTCGTTTTTACGGTATTGGTTTATAAGAATTTTCCCATGAGCCGAGTGGTACTGCCATGTGTACCCAATTTTCTTCAGTTTAATTTCATTACTTTGATTGTAAACGATGATAGAAGTTGAGAAGATTCAAAACCTGAATGACGGTGTTAATTTCAATGCTGTTATTTTAGCCAGACTTACGCAAGTAACGTGAACATTTCGACACTTAAGGAAATTGACATTAATGAGTAAATTATTTCCACCCATAGAAATGATAGGAACTAACAGCGGCGAATAATTGACTGACACCGTAAAACTACATGTAGTTATAACTGCAGATTTCATTATTATTATTATTATTTTTATTATTATTAGAGCTCCAGATAAAAGGGGGTAGCTGATAAACTGTTAATTTTTCCTATTTTTCCACAAAAAAAAAAAAAAAATATGTTGTGGGTACGCATCAGAAGCGCCTCGGCGAGGCGCTTCTTATGAGTACCCACAATATAAGTTTTCTTGAAAAAAAAAAAAAGAAACATATAGACATTGGTTGAATTGAATTGAATTATTAGTAGTAATGAAAAGCGCGGTGTACCTTACCCGGGAACAGGCACCATATAGTTTAAAGCCGTCGGATTGTTAAATGCCAGATATGACCACAGCAGTTGTTAACATAAAGAAAAAAAATGTTCAAGTTGAGAGAGTAAATGCTAAGTACATTTTATCTCATTATACAATACGCATACGTTTAGTAGCAGCAGCAATAGCAGCAACATTTTTTTTTATCTATCTATCTATCTATCTATCTATCTATCTATCATCATCATCATTTGTACCTCTCGTTAATTTCATCTTGTACACCATCGTTATCTATTATTATTATTATTATTATGTCTTTTTTTTCAGTTCTTTACTTATGATTTCGTTGCTTTCATATTATATAATTACAATATCATATTATAATTCGCATACGATAACACATACTCCAAATAATAAGAATTTTAAAACTCCAAACACAATGCTTCAAGTCCTTGTTATATGGATTCCAACTAGATATTAAAGTCCTTTCTTAAGCACAAGATAATATATAAATCCTTCAAAAAGAGTAACGCACGACAGACATACGCATGCACGTGCAACAGCACATATGTATTACGTCTACAAACCCACAAAGTCCAGTCTTGTGCACTGCCCGTGCGATGCATAAGTCCGCACGTGCCTAACGTAAGTATAGATAGGCTACATACTTAAGTCCACTTAAATACACGTGCATTGCCCGTGCGGTCCGTAAGTCCACTTACCCCGACTTAAGCCTGTCATCAAAAACATCATCATCATCGCTCATACTTAAACTTCGTTTCATTTTTCCTTTTTTGTACAGGAAGAGAATAAAGAATATAAAACGTATCCCAACTATTCCAGAGCGGATATGCAACTTTCCGGTTAAGATAACTTCTTCCCTGACCGACGGTCGGAAGCATGTATGACACCCTTTCCCACGCCGCTTCTTATTAAAATTATTCGATTACTGAAAGTGATCCCGCCTCCCATTGTTAATTTTCCATTACCAGCAGACGTTTAGTCGGCTGCATTATTTAATTGGTTGAGCGAGGCTGGTCACACGCGCGCTCATTGGCTGACAGCAGCCCAAGCAGGCCCCGTTGTGTGGATGAAGAAAAAAATCGATGCACATGTTTGTTTTGTTTACATTTTGTTAACTTAATATTTAAACAGGTATTTATTTCTCAGTTTCCGTGTTTAAAGCAAATTCGATAGATTGTAATGAAATAGAATGATTAGAAATGAAGTATGAATTTTGAAGGTAAAATAAACAAATCCACGCAGAATGAAACGTAAGCAAAGAGAACAAAGCAACAAGACACGTGGTAAATGTTTTTGGTATGCGCTTCGTGTGCAGGTGGTGTGTTCAACTGCAGCGAGCGCGAGGCCAACACGCGCAGGCCGTGGGAATGTAAGTAGATGTAGTATTCCATAGAATTAAAATAGCTTTAAATAAAACTTTCGAACCAGAAAGTGGTTCCCATTACTTTTTACACGCTTGCAGAAAGAAACGTGTGGGAAATTATGTATCAGTAGAAATACCGCTTTATCAGTCTTAAATATATATATTTTTGTGAAATTATTTAACTTTTACCACTCCCTGGGACAATTCCGCAGACGACAAATAGATATGTTTGCTTATTTTTTCCCTCAAATAAAAAAAAAAAAAAAAAAAAAAGATTTAACGTTTCATGCAAAATGTCTCCATTGCATGAACTATCAAAACCCTGTTTCTTTAAAAATACTGAAATATTTAAATGTGTCGTCTGCTGAAAATTTTACCCAGCATGCTAATCGTTAACAACAGGAAGAAAAAAAAATGTTTTAAAATGATATATTACTAAGTTGCTGAAAGGGTATTTACATTTTTATGGCACACACGTGTGAACATGAAATAAATTTCTTATGAGATATCAAACGTCGGCAATTTATAAACGTTGAAACTTTAGAGTCCGCAAAACAATGCAAGAAGTTGACTGTCATATGCATTCTATGAACGAGAAGGGAAGACCTTTGAGCGAACACATGTGAGGGTAGCTGACCGAAGCTTATCGAGCAAGAAAAGGAAGCTACCCAACGGATGGAAGGCCGCTCTAGGTTAGGCCTTGATCAGACTGCACCGATATTCAGGCTGGTTGCAGACGAAAGTTTCTTTTTTTTTTATTCTGAGGGGCTCAGTTAGTCTGTACATATTCAATGATTCTGTATGTGTGACCAGGCTGCGCGAGCGCACGAGCAGATTTGGTCCTGGGTAGCTGATCTCGTCCAGGGTTGTCCATTTTTGTTTTTGTTTTTTGGTGTGTTTTTTTGTTTTGTTTTGTTTTCTTTTCATGTATTGCAAAGCAAACATTGTCCACTCGACGTATTCGCGAGTAGTTTAGTTTCATGAGACGGTGACCTAGCTGATTAATACTCAATATGTTATGGGCAAATTCAGCAGACGACAAATTGATGATATTTTTCTTAAACAGTCGAACCTCGTTATCTCGAACTCGCTTATTTCGAATTACCGCTTATCTCGAAGTGAAAATCTGGTCCCTGTTTAAACATGAATCTATGACAACAGGTAGCAAAATAATGTGGAAAAGAGGAGAAATTGCTCCTAAGGAGCAATTTCTCCTCTTTTCCACATTATTTTATATATATATTTCTAACTTCAATAGTCAAATTACATATTCATTTGTTAAATGTGGTTGTTCAATTTATTGTTTCCTCACTCTCTCAACTCTGATATGTCGAGGTACGGATATCTCGAAGTATTTCAGTGAGTCCCTTGGAATTCGAGATAACGAGAGTCGACTGTATTCCCCAGAAAATAGGATTTGACATTTAATGCAAATTTTCTACAAAGAGATAGTTTGTATGGAATGTCAGATCCGACTTTCTGGAAAAAAAAATAAGGAAAATATTAAAAATTTCGTCTGCTGGAATTTTTACCCAGCATGCTAAGCGTAAGTCTCTTGGAAGTCTTGTAAGTTTGGGCCCCGATGTCCGTAACTAATATACGTATTTACTGGTGAACGGTCTGAGTGCAAGTTCACGAAAAAGAGCCCTCGGGAATATACTTCAGTGTACTTTTTTAAAAGGTCGTCCTCGAAATCGCTGCCGTTAAGGGACACATCTTAATTGTTCTAAATCACCATTAAGTTATGTTGAAATACCGTAAAATTAATTCATTCAACATGATAATATGTTCCCACGTTTGTGACATTTCTCACCAATCTGCATTCTAAACAAATAATTTGTTTTAATTCCACTTCGCTAATTCGCATTTCAGTCACATCCAGGGGCAGTTTCATGTAAAAGATAGTGACGATCTGCTTTAATGTGTTCCATCTATACCACAATGAGAGATTTTGTTCTTAATTCAAATTTTAGAGATTCCCTAATTCACAAGGAAAACATTCGAAGCGCTTCGGTATTCGTCCAACACGTGTTTACCCTGTCATTACAAAACATTATTGTCAAAATTGCTTCTTGTCGGGAGAAAATGCCCTGTCCATGGCCCATGCGAACAGAGAAGGCCCTGATCAGACTGCGCATGTGCGCAGTCTTATCAGGGCCTTCGCTATCCGCTTACTGTCGTTCAACGCTGTAAAAACATCGTCGAACAACGAAAGCTCTGAAAAGCCAGCGCACTTGCACAGATTAAAAAGGGATATTGCGGTCTGTATATGTCCCCAAATCCCTTTACTCAAGACAGGGCCCAGGCCAGAGGTATGAGAAGTTGATTCAACAGTTAGCTTGCAAACAATATTTGAACTTGTGTGTGAATTATCGTTTGATAAAAGGGATATTTAAATGGGAGGATCAGTAGAGGCCGATATTCCCACGATCTCTGAGCGTATTTATGTGTTTTCAACCAAGCAGGGGTAAATAAATTGCAGCTTTCGAAGGTCAGTGGCTTCGCCCGCAGTTTGTAAAATTGCTGCATGAAAAACGCATTTACTCTCAAAGCAATTTTCGTGGCATTCCAACAAGTCGTTATACTAAACGGCAGAAGATATTGCTCACAGGGGAGATAATTCTTTCTTTTAAGAGTAGCCTCGGTTTAAGTGGGGAAGTAAGTACTTACAGATCAGAGGTATATCCATTCACTTTAACCTTTACCACTTTCTGGGCGAATTCAGCAGACGACAATAGTTTTTGACATTTCATGCAAATTGTCTCTTAGTTTCATGAAAGATTAAGGAGACAATTTGCATGAAAGACCAATCTTCTGGAGAAACAAAATAGAAAAAAAAATCGATATGTCGTCAGCAGAAATTTTTTACCTGAATAAAAACGAAAATAATAAATGTAACGAGAGTAGGGCACAGCATTTCCTTCAAAATTGCATGTGCGCCCAGCGACTTTCGGAAGACTCAGTTCAGCCTGCCGAATATCAGCACCTACGCAGTCTGATAAGAGCCTTTGCGAGACACTGTTTGGGTAACCAGGGATCCCAATGTCTTCAGGTGGACAGCGAAGACGCTGATCAGCTTGCGCAAATGCGCTGGCTGATCTACGGCCTCGCCCGACACACACACATGCAATCTTGTAGGAAATGCTATGCCCCGGCTAAAATGTCACATAATGACTGATGAATGTCTTGCGCACTCTGGTTCCGATATTTACTGTTTACATATATTTAACATTGCGCGAGCGAGCTGCGTGTGCCCTGACCAGCCGGTGCATACGCAGAACGCATGCGCCGGAAGACAGATCTTCTCATGACATGGTCCATATGTCATAAATCATACTAGGTTCATATACTTTCTCTGATATTCACATGCAATGTGCCAACATTTACATAGAATCGGGCGGTTCATGTGAAAATGCACCTTCGAGCATATACGGACAACGAAGGCCCAGATCAGCCTGCGCGTCCGCGCAGGCTGATCAGGGTCTTCGTTGCCCGCTTACAGATCTGCAGAACATCCAAGTACATAGCAAATGCTCTTTACTCTTGTGATGCTGAATAAATTAAGATGCCACGCCCACATCCAACTGTCAGCCAATCAGATTCCTTGATCCAGATTGTTATTGCAAATTCACATACTGAATGGCAAACAGTGTGGATCCAGATCAGCTGGCTTCTTCAGAAGCCAGCTGATCTGGATCTAGACTGTTTGCAAAGGCAGGGTATATCCGCGTTCAGCCGGCAAGGGTTAACAATCGTGCGACTTCACTTGCTTATAGCTAAATACCTTTTCTCATGGAACGATTCAAAATATTTATAAATGTTATCAAGTACAACAAACAAATCTATGAATAAATATATGTGTCGATTTATTTGAAAACGTACCTTCGACCATGTGCGCCAAACGAAGATTCAGATCAGGGACTACATTGTCCGCATGAAGTACTGTTGGATCCTTGGCAATCCAAAATGCCCCAAGTGAAGATTCTGATCAGAGACAGACTTCATTGTCCGCATGAAAAAAAAAAATGTTGCATCATTGGCAATCCAAAATGCCCCGAGTGGAGATTCTGATCGGAGACAGACTTCATTGTCCGCATGAAAAAAAAATGTTGCATCATTGGCAATCCAAAATGCCCCGAGTGGAGATTCTGATCAGAGACTTCACTGTCCGTATGAAAAAAAATGTTGCATCATTGGCAATCCAAAATGCCCCCCAGTGAAGATTCTGATCAGAGACTTCATTGTCCGCATGAAAAAAATGTTGCATCATTGGCAATCCAAAATGCCCCCAGTGAAGATTCTGATCAGAGACTTCACTGTCCGTATGAAAAAAAAATATTGCATCATTGGCAATCCAAAATGCGCCCAGTGAAAATTCTGATCAGATTGTGCAGATGCGCAGGCTGATGTAAGTCTTCGTTGGACGCACATGTCAGAAGGTACGTTTTCTGCCTTTGCGGCGCAAATCTATGAATAAATATATTTTCTGACTAAATTTTGAAAGTTAGTGCGAATTCAACTAACGCTTCTCAATATTCCTTATACATGAACCATGCCAGGAGAAAAACTGGGGGTTGGGTATTTGAGGGATATGTGAACAGTGAAGGCAAAAAACGAACCTGCACAATCACAACTTTAGATAATTACGCAAATACTGTATTTACCCTCTATGTTGGGACAGTCAGGCCTGAGCAAACAGTGTAGACCCTGATCAGACGCCGCGGCGTCTGATTAGGGTCTACACTGTTTGCCACCCATCCAGCAGTTTTTAGACACATTAATTAACAGGTAGTATTATAGAGTGCAAATATGGTAAGAAGTCAAGGTGTCCTAATATTTACGGTAAATATGGTGCCTTACGTTTGGGGAGTGGTAGGGGTATTTTTTCAGACGAAATAACGACTGTCCACTATTAAGACCTTCTTTTGTCAGTCCCATATGTTTTCCAAGGTTCTAGTTTCTGACAAAATGGCATATGCAAACATTGAAGACCCAGATCAGACTGCTCCTGAAGGAGCAGTCTGATCAGGGTCTACACTGTTTGCCATTCCACTAAGTATTTTAAGAAACAGCTGCATAAAAGCAAAAGTTTGGCCTAAAATTTATTCGAAATTTAAAGACATTTACTGTTTTCTATATTCAATATTAGGACCACTCCACTCTTAGATAGTCCCAAAAGTGATCTGAACCCATTGTAGTCTGGAGACCCCTAAAAGGGTATTTGGCAAACAGCGCAGACCCAGATCAGACGCCTCTGTATGTGGCGTCTGATCAGGGTCTCCACTGTTTGCAAATAGTTCAACCATTTTTCTCTCAGAATATCTAAATCACATAGCCTGACATACCTAAAATCGAAATTAGAATTTTCCAATATAAAGTGTGGGAGAGTTCATTCAGTCTACAATGGGTTAATAGCGGAATGTTACTGTATTTCAAAATCAAGCAGTCTTTATACTAAAAGATTATACTTTTCATATATAATTCTGGCCGTAAACTAGAAGTTTCCTGAGGAAACGCGCCCCTTTTTTCTGAGACCCCACCACCTCCCAATCTTTGAAAGTCTGTGTACGGGCATGTGATCTATGTCTAAAATTTGATGGTTAAATCAATTATTGCTTATTTATTATAAAAGATAACAATTATCCTTTTTTGGTTTCAAATAATACCAGTCTCTGGGCTGTTAAATTCAGCAGGTGACAAACAGACGATATTATTCTTATTTTTTCCCAGAAAATAGACTTTGGTATTTCAAGCACAATTGGTATGAAATGGCAAAGCATATTTTCTGAAGAAAAAACAAATGAAAATTTATTTAAAAAAAAAATCGTCAAACTTAATTGTTTACTCACCATGCAGAGCGTCAACGATAAAGATTTGTTTGTTTGTGTTGAGGTTTTACGGCCCAGTCAACCCAATGGGATCATGTCGAGCGCGGTCAGTTTACCTGACCACACGTTTACTGGGCAGGCTTAGTCCTCTAAGCGGTTAACCAGTATTGTGCACATTCTTTCGCCAGAAACTGACAACTGCCCTTCTTGAATCAGCGGAAGGGAGAGAATGGCCGTAGAAAATATTTCATGATCAATCTCCACGAAAGAATGTTGCCGACCTCGGCGGGGGTTGAACCCGCGACCTCCTGGTCTCCAGTCGGACGGCGCATCCAACTGAGCCACCGAGGAAGATACTTGACGCATTAGAATGCTGAGTAAAATTTCTGCACAAGACATTCTGAAATATTTTCTTACATTTCCCCTAGAAAATAGATTTTGACATTCCATACAATAGCAATGTCTATTTTCTAGGGAAAATAAGAAAAAGTATCATCAATTTGTTGTCTTCTGAATTTGCCCTGTAAAAGATAGTTTGATGTTTTTTGTTGTTTTTTTTTACGATGTTCAGATATATCGTTATAGGGTTTTGTTTTTATCAGTCTATATTGATTTTTTCTTTTTGACACCGAGTCCGACGCACATTTTAATATTTAATCCCATTTGTTTCTGTGGTTTAATATTTTCAATCACAAAGTCTACAAGCAAAGTGACATTTCTATTAAACATATTGCGGGTAATTATTGAAGAAAAGACAATACTTTTGACACGTATAATGAGGACGACACTTCGCGTGGGTTTTCCCCAATTAATGCACAAATATGACAAAAAATCAATATTCATTCACAAACCTGCGGAAAGTCTTCTTGTCAACCATAACATATTTTCACGCGCTGTTGGCCATTTCTATTTTTAGCGCTCAGCGCACCTGCTCTTGTCGCGTGCCAGTCACGTGACAGCATAGCTACTTCATTTTGTCGCGTGGCAGTTTCATTGTATATCTCCAGATAAGAGGGGGTAACCGCATAATATTTTTCTTATTTCTCTACGAAAATCTATGTTGTGGTACTCGTTAGAAGCGCCTCAGTGAGGCGCTTCTAATGAGTACCACAATATTTTTTTTCGTGGAGAAATAAGAAAAAAAAGCAAATATTTTCTGTTGTAAAAAGCGCCTTTTCAGGGGCAATGATTGTCATCGACTAACAATGACATCTTAGGACCATTTTAGCATTAATACTGTAATTTAGAACTGTTATGATTTGTATATGATACATGTCGTGTGGCTGGGAGATATTTACCGTTATATTGGCATTTTTTGTCGCAGACACAGAACCAGAAAAGTTTGGCATGTCGCTGGGCAGATGGAGAAAAAATATTGGCATGCACATCTGGACGGGAATTATGTTTTGGGAAAAAAAGGATTTTAGCAAAAGTGACACTAATGTATTGTACGTGTATTGGTAATTTGAATACTATTGGAAAGAAGTAGCATCCGGATATAAACATATTGCAGCAAACATACAACGTGGAATCAACGTCATTTCGACGTTGAGGTATCGGCAGCTTAGGCGACGTCGACATTTTGTTGCGATAATGTGTTTACAGGGAATCTTAGTCTAATAGAGAAGAAAATACTCACACAGGAACCACTACCTAACATTGGACTCACGAATCAAAAATTTAGCAGGCGATTTTAACGCTTAGCATGCTGGGTAAAATTTGCAGCAGATGATATTTTAAGTTATTTTTCTTGTCTTATATTTCCAAGAAAAGAGGAATTAATATTTCATGCAATGTTTTTTCCATGAAATGTCAATCCTGAAAGTAAAATGTGACATTTGCTGCAAAGTGTCTCTTAGAGAGACAATTTGCTTGAAATGTCAAATATTACTATCGGGAAAAAAATATCACCAGAATCACAAGTTTTACTGGTGAAACGTCTAATGACATTCATTCACCAGGACCTTTGATATGGGAAGTTAGTCCCTAGCTCTCACCAGGGAGGTAAAAATATTTCCCAGAAATAGGCTTTGACATTTCACACAACTTTGATGAAAAGTCATCATGAAAACACACCCATTCAAATATACTGAAAATTTTACCACCAAAAAATGAAAATTTTTAGATAAAAAATTCTGATATTTTTCATATTTCTGCTCAAAACATAGATTGTTGTACTCGTAAGAACCACCTCGCCGAGGCGGTTCTAACGAGTACCCACAATCTATGTTTTTGAGCAGAAATAAGAAAAATAATATATACTCCTGTAAACCCCAGTTATACTATATAAAAGTGGGGTTTAAGGGGGTCAAAACTGTATAGGCGTGTTTTCGTGTTGACTTGCATGAAAAGTCAGTCTATTTTCTGTATAAAAAAAAAAAAAAAAAAAAATTCAAAATGTCTGCTGAAATTATTACCCAACATGCCAAGCGTTAGATATTCCTGTAATGTTTGCTACATGAGTTTGGATAAGTAGGAGTCCATTATTTGTCGTCTGTCATAATGTCGTGATAATCGTGCAAAGAATTAATTCATCAACGACAGACGACTTTGTTTTTTCATTAAACGGAAATTGACATTTCATGCAAATTGTCTCCGTTGGAAAATGTCAAATGTCAAAACTTTTTTTCTGGAAAAAATAAGAAAAATATTTCAACATGTCTGCTGAAAATTTTACCAGCTTGCTAAGTGTTGAAATACTTCCCTGGTTTTCCCCCGATACTATTTGCATGAAGTGTCAAGGAAGGACTTATTTTCTTGAAATAAATTAGCATTTGCTGGTTTTGCTCAAAGAGCACTACTTCGTACAGTATTTTACCCTGAACATTTGGACAGCTTATGTCATTTTTGCCTAATAAACTCGTCTACCTCTCTCTTTGGACAAATCCATTTACAGTTAAAGGGGTGTTCGGTTTGTTCTGCGGCGTCTGATCTTGGTCTGCACTGTTTGCCAGTGTTCTTTTATAGGAGCAGCTCCGCTAGGTACGAATGGGTTAACTCTTTGCTACATGTATATTTATCCTAACCCATAAACTGCCAATCACAACAAGTGTCGTCTGCTTTGTCATCTGCTTGTGATTTTAAAAGTCATTTTTGCAAACAGTGTGGACCAGATCAGACTGCTCCTCTAGGAGCAGTTCTGAGTCGGATCCACACTGTTTGCCTGTATGCAAAAATAGGTTTGAAAAGTTTGTAAGAATATTCAGCAGACGACATAAACAGACGACATTTTCAGACGCAGGTTTTCTTGGCATTATAAGGGTTAAATTTTATTACCCTTTGATGTGTCTAAAACAGCTATTTGAGTGGCAAAATATGTAGACCCTGATCAAACGCCGCGTTCTGTGACGTTTGATTGGGTCTACACTGTTTGCTCAGGCCTAAATTCTAACTATTTAGAGTAAATACGTTATCATATGCCCACATCAGTATGCACAGCTACGCAGATCGGCTAAAGTAACCAAAATTGCCAATGGATATTACAACATCCATACAAACCTATTAATAGTTGACAGCGAAAGCCTTGATCACAGTGTGCAAATGAGCAGGCCGATCGGAGCCGTCGCTTTCAAATATGTGTTAATCAACCTTAACTACCCTCTAGAACAATTTCAGCAGGTGACAATCGACCATATTTGTCCAACACCCAACCACTTCCCCATAGAATAGACTTTCATATTTCATGCAAATTGTCTACAGAGTCTTCGGGGTTAATTCACTGTTTCCTCATGCCTGTCTGTACGAGGTAACTGTATCCTTAAAATTCGGACACCTTAACTCCTTACTATACAGAGTCTTCGGGGTTAATTCACTGTTTCCTCATACCTGTCTGTACGAGGTAACTGTATCCTTAAAATTCGGACACCTTGACTCCTTACCATACAGAGTCTTCGGGGTTAATTCACTGTTTCCTCATACCTGTCTGTACGAGGTAACTGTATCCTTAAAATTCGGACACCTTAACTCCTTACCATACTTGTCCTAAATGTTTAAGAAAAAAACAAAAAACAAAACAACATTTTACTACATACTGATATATCTAAACTGCTGAATGAGTGGCAAACAGTGCATACCCTGATCAGACGCCGCGTGGCGCGGCGTCTGATCTGGGTCTACACAGTTTGCTCAGACATGTTTGTCCGAATAATTGGGGTAAATACGAATATGCGGTAATAATTAAGCAAGGTTCTTGACATGTGAATAAAATGAATGTTATACATTAGTTTATATTACTCGTGGTTTCCGAATAAAGAAATGGAGACCACAGCTTGTGTATTTAATAGTAATAAGCGGCTGTGAATGCAATTGCATACAATTGACAAATGAATAAAGTTTGCCTGATTCGCGTGAGAAATACAAACAAACACGTACCGCACAAGTCCCGAATGACACACTGACGAAAATAAATAACGCTCCAACATAATGTAACTAAATTGGCATGTTGTGCTACCGCTGCTGCAATATGAGCAGCAATAACCTCAACTTGTTGTTTGGACATTCATCACGAAAACATACCTATATAATTTTGACAACCTTAAATTCCACTTTAAATAGTAAAACTGGGGTTTACAGGGGTATACATTATGTTTCTTAATTCTGCTAAAAATATTGATTGTGGGTACTCGGCGAGGCGGTTCTAACGAGTATCCACAATCTATGCTTTTAGCAGAAATGTGAAAAATATCAGATTTTTTCATCCGAAATTTTTCATTTTTTGGTGGGAAAATTTTCAGTATATTTGAATAAGCATGTTTTCGTAATGGGTTTCCGCCACAAGCCTCTCGCGCCACTGTATTTATAATTTATATATACGCAGTGGCTGGTCGGTTTGGAAGAAAAGTTCGTTGACATGACATGTTTACGCGGTAATCCATTAAACACAGCAATAAGATAATGAACAGGACGAAACACAAGAAAAAGCCCCGCCAATACGAAGAAAATGTGAAATACCAGTCATTTGTAGTATGGCCTGTAACGGGCCGGGAAATAGCGGGACGTTTAAATATTCAGTTTTAAAGCCTTGCTAAACGCCCTGCACCGCGGGGACAAATCTATGGTAAATTCCTTGCTAAAAACCCTCCACTCCGGGACCAGTTTTTATTTCCTGGAACAGTGTGCTGTCTATTGCAATAATCAACAAAGGACGTAAATAATAGTAATTTTATACGTCTTTGAATCAACCTATTTCTTTTTCATGGTACAAGGTCCGGTTTACGCAATTTTTTAGCTCAATTCAAAGGTAAAGTATCATTGACAGGATGAGCCAGGTTATTAGAAAACTCAAGTTTGAGGTTGATGTGGCTCTATTTTATGTATGTAAAGCATTTCGGCGGGAAAGTAATACCCGGCACATCTACGGCACTACCAGGACTCGTCGGAGGTTTAAACACGGCACTTAAGCCCCGCTATATGCCTGTTATCCGCGGTCCTGTAGGGACCGGAGTTTTAAATGACTGTTTGCATTAATGCTGGCGGATTAGTTGTTTAGATGCCTTTTCCATCTGGTCATACAGTCACCGGATGCTTCTGTAATAACTCTTGGCTGAAGAAAGTGAATAAGAAGTGTCCAAGCTAATTAAGGGATCCATCTGATTTATGATAACGCCTTATCTCACAGGTTAAGGCTTTGTTTTTTTTTGTATATTGTAGCCATCCGCCTTTCTCCGATCTCAGGCAATGCGAATTTATTTTATTTTCCGGGCTTACGAAACTGCTTTATGAAATAAATATATATATATATATATATACACACACACACACACACACACACACACACACACATATATATATATATATATATATATATATATATATATATATATATATATATATATATATATATATATATATATATATATATATATATATATATATATATATATATATATATATATATATATATATATATATACACACACACACACATATATATATATATAAGGCCAGAAGTTCTCTTGGCAGTGCTATATACGGATGTGTCCAACAAATACCATAGCTCCAGGCACGTTTTACAACCAAAAGTATTGATATTTTTCTTATTTCTCCATGAAAACATAAGCTGTAGGAACTCTTAGAAGCGCCTCGTCGAGGCGTTTCTAATGAGTACCCACAACATAGGTTTTCGTGGACAAATAAGAAACATATGTACCTGATACACCCACTTATTTGGAGCTATGAGCTACCAAATTGAACACACACACACACACACACACACACACACACACACACACACACACACAACAACAACAACAACAACAACAAATAAAACCAGAGGACCAATGGTATTATAGCTCGCATGAGACTATTGTTCTGAGCAAGCTTATGATAACATTTTTAAAGAATGAGACGTATGACTATGGTAGCCGGTACAGTTTGAAAAACCTTTCGGTCTCTGTATCCAACAGTAACTTGGTATGGAATTAAGTTTTAAATAATTTGGAGAAACACCAACTTCACATAAAATATGGCTCTGATAAAGTGACATACCAAATATCAAAGGCCTGTGCCTTCTAGTTTCACACAAGAAGATTTTAGAGTTTTTCCTCATATGAGTTTATGTAAAACAAGTGACCCCTTGGGCAGGGCCATTTTTGACCCCAGAGCTATAATTTTAACAATCTTGGTGAAGGTCCACTAGGTAATAGAATAGAATAGAATAAGAATATTGGAAAACCTACATATACATGTGTTCTCCATTCACATGAAATATATAATATGAACATTTAACATAAAACTAAGTACCAAATGTCAAAGGCCAAGGCCTTCTAGATTCACACAAGAAGGTCTTTAAAGTTTTCCTCCATAAGAATCTATGTAAGGCAAATGACCGGAATGGAGACATTTTAGTTTAACTTTTATTTTATTTGTATACATATAACATTACCGTTTACAACGAGACATGACAAAACATTAATACATACAAATGGGATCCAGAAGAAAGTCGTTTGACTTTTTTAAATCTGTATCCCAGATCATAGTACATATCAGTACAACTAATTTGTGATTTGAGACGATCTGACAAACGTCAACAAACAAGTATGTGGTATCAATAAATTCTATGAAAAGTAATGAATGTAAACTATTTCAACAAAATGTCAAGAAATAGATATGAAACTATGATATATTATTGTCTCCACGAGGGAAGAGGTGGAGGAAGATATACAATGTACTATATAAATACTAGGTCCGATCGCGACAAATTAATCTAGCTAGCCGTCAATATCAAATATAAATGTATTGATTTTTTGATTTGGGATCTGTGAGTTAGTTACTAAAAGTAGCAAGGAACCTTATAAATCAATATTCGTTTATTGAAAACGTTTAGACTTCAGTATGAAATCATGTACCGCTAAGAAAATAGCTTTATTTTCTTATAATGATAGAGATAGATCTCCATACAACAATACATCTAGAGTAGGGTTGCATTTTTTCCGACACGGTAGTCAATAATTCCCGCCTAAGGTCTGTATACTGATCACATACTAACAAGAAATGGTGATTGTCTTCCACAGAACCGCATGCGCATCTTGGGCTGTCTATAAGATTTTTAGAAAACAAGTGTTGGCGAAAAGAGCTGCATTTAGTTCTAAGTCTGGCGTGATAAATCTGACCAATTCTTTTGCCTGTGAAATAGTAAGAAGGTGGTAGGTTAATATTGCTGTTTATCCTGGTTTTAAATATGTTGAGACTAGATGAATTACGTGTTTGTTCCGGGAGTTCATTCCATTCGCGAACAGCAGACGGCAAAAAGGAGTTGTAATAAAGTTGTGAATTTGCATGTATGATTTGAAGATCATTGGCATTACGCAATGGGTAAGATGATGTACTTCCTACGGTAGGAGGTACAAGTGAGCAGAGGTAATCAGGAGAAAGATCATTTTGCATTTTGTAGAAAAAAAGTCAGTTTGTGTTTATTCCTCCTTGAAGACAAAGTTTTCCAGCCTGTTTCCAACAAAAGTGAATTTATTGAGACTAATTTTGTTGCCCCTGTGACAATACGTGCGGCTTCATTCTGGATTTTTTCTAGTTCACTCGATTCATATTGGGCACAATTATTCCATACAACATCAGCGTATTCTAATAAAGGAAGAATGAAAGAAAAGTATATGGTCTGGAGAGATCTCCTATCTAATTTGAACTTCAATTTACGCATAACATTTATTCGATTCCATGCCTTTGTCTTAATATGTTCAATATGATTGTGCCAACTGCAGTCGTTTGAAAAAATAACATCTAAATGCTTATGCGACGTAACTTCATTAATTTGTGTTTCATCCATCGAAACTGGATGGTGGTACGGTTTGTTAAGTTTTCTTGAAAATAGTATAGATTCAGACTTTGCAGGATTAAATGTTACTAACCATTGTTGGGCCCAACGACTAACTTTTTCTAGGTCTAAGTTAAGTGTTTCGGCTGCCTGAATAGCGTCGTCCACTATGATATACAGACTGGTATTATCTGCAAAGAGCCTTATGGAAGAATTAATATCTTCGACAATATCATTTATATATAAAAGAAACAATAGAGGACCAAGAATAGAGCCTTGAGAAACACCCGCTTTTTTGGTGTCCATGCAGAAGAACCACCTGGCAGTACAACTCTTTGGAGTCTGTCATTGAGATAATCAGTAAACCAAGATAAAAGAGACCCAGATATACCTGCTGTTTCGAGTTTGTAAAGTAATCCTTTATGCCATAATCTGTCAAATGCTTTGCTTATATCACAGAATATGGCACGGATTTCTTTACCCTCATCAAGAGCCTTACAAAAAGTATTATATATGTCGACCAATTGGTTAGCTATAGAATCCCCAGGGACAAAACCTGATTGTAGAGTTGTAATGACATGATGCGCGTTAAGGAAGTTGAATAAATGTTTATGAACAATTTTTTCAAGAACTTTGCCCACTGTACTTAGGAAGGAGATAGGTCTATAATTGGATACATCGGATGGGTCATTTTTCTTGTGTATGGGTGAGACATTCGCTTGTTTCCAAATTTTTGGTACTAGTCCATGATTTAATGAAAAGTTTAACAAATTACTGAGAGGAAGAGAGAGAGGTTGTGCAAGTTCTTTGAGAAGTCGGTTATTTATCAAGTCAGGACCAGATGCTTTTCCAAGCGGAAGCGATTTTAGAGTTGATTCAACTTCTTGGGGTGTGATAATAACAGAGTCTAGCTTGTGGGCGGGTAAAGGTTTCGTTTGTGGAAGAGTTGCTTGACTATCGTCTAAAAGCGTCTGGTCTCTAAAAAATTCATTGAAAATACTGGCTTTATCATTATCATCTGAATAAATTTTATCATCCTTACTCAAGGGTGGTATTGAATTTATCAAATCGGGCTTTATAAAACCTTTTAAGGTTGACCACCAATCCTTCTGTCCAGTTTCTGAATTAACTAACCTTTCTGATAATTTGTCAATTTGATTCTGTTTGACTTGCGTAGTTCACTAGTGACATGATTTCTAAAGCGTTTATAAATATCCCAATGACTAGGTTGTTAGATTTTTTATATTTGTCGTACAGCCTTTATTTTCTTCCGTAGAAGTTTCTTAATATTATTTGTTAGCCAAGGTGGATCAGTTTTACGACGGAGACATTTTCACCCCGGGGCCATAAATTTTGACACCAGGTCTGTATTGGTAGAGGTCTATATACCAAATAGCAAAAGGCATGGGCCTTCTAGTTTTAGACGAGAAGGGTTTTAAAATTTTGCCCTATATGAATCTATGTAAAACAAATTACCCCCGGGGTGGATCCGTTTTTGACCCCAGGGCTATAATTTGGACAGTCTTGGTAGAGGTTCAAAAGATAAAGCTACAAACCAAATATCAAAGGCCTGGGCCTTGAAGTTTCAGACAAGAAGATTTTTTAAAGTTTGCCTATAGGAGCCTGGGTAAAACAGTTTGACTTTTCCGTAAAAAAGGTCAGGGTCGCGTGGCGGCCATCTTGGTCATGTGACCAAAGAAGCGGCGAACAAACTTTCGTCTCCCTACCAGTTGAGGCTCCATGAGACATATGACTTTGATCGGTCCTTTGGTTTCTAAAGAGAAGATGTTTGAAGAGTTTTTCCTATATGAGTATGTAAAACAAGTGACTACTTGGGTGAGGCCATTTTTGACCCCCAGGGCCATAATTTGAACAAACTTGGCAGAGATCCACAAGAAAAAGCTACATACTAAATATCAAAGACCTAGGCATTGTAGTTTCAAAAAAGTATATTTTTTTTTAAGTTTTGCCTATAGGAGTCTGTGTCAACAATTGCCCTTTCCGTAAAAAAGGTCAAGGTCAACCCAAGATCATCATTTTTTTCGAACTTTATTGGTCCTATGTCCCCATTGCTGCATACTAAGCCCTAAGGCCATTGGCCCTTTGGTTCCGGAGAAGAAGATTTTTAAAGGATTTTTAACATATACGGACATGGCGGCCATCATGGTCACGTGACCCAGATGCCGCGACCAAACTCGTTCCCCTGGCTCATGGAGGCTCCATAAGAAATTTGGCTTTGACTGGCTTAGAGGTTTCTGAGGAGAAGATGTTTGAAGAGTGTGGACGACGAACGGATGAACGCCTGTCTATATTATAAGCTCACCTATTCACCTATGAGCCGAAAGGCTCAGATGAGCTACAGAAAAAAAAAAAAAAAAAAAAAAAAAAAAAACCAAAGAACAGCATTTCATGACTGGGTATAAAAAGTGTTTATGAAAAGAGGAATGTTTTTCGAAGGTTTGCAATTAAAATATTTTTATGAAGCGCTGCACTTCAGAAATTCAAACACAATGGCCGCCTTAGGCACAGGACCTGAGTCCATGTTTTTTGTTTTTTTATTATTATTATCATTATTTTTATTTCCAAGGCTTAAGAAAATGCTTTCTGTGAAGAATTAAATCCAAACGTTTTCGTGGCAGCGCAATTTACCAACTCGACTCAATTCAACTCACTTTTATTTGTACATCACATGATAGATATATAATATGCGCCCATAAAAGGCAGAAAAAAAAACTACGGTAAACTACAAAAACGAAGAAGAAGAAGAAAGCATAATCAACTCAAGAGAAATTCTGCTGACTCCTCCACCGCGTATATCAGTGTCTCCAAAAGAAAGCTATCTGAATGCATTTCACGATTGAGCAAAAATGGTTACAAATAGGTGTTCCGGTATTAAAAGGAATACTTTGAAGGTTTGCAATAAAAACAATTTTGATAAATCGCTGTACTTCGGAAATCCAAACCAATCGCAAAACATTTCAGAGGATCCTCTCATGATTGTGGCACTTTTTGGACATCTTTACTACAGTTGTTCATCAATGGCTCGACATCACGAAAACACGCCTATATAATTTTCACTTTTATATAGTAAAACTGGGGTTTACAGGGATATGCATTATTTTTCTGATTTCTGCTAAAAAACATAGATTGTGGGTACTCGTTAGAACCGCCTCGCCGAGGCGGTTCTAACGAGTACGCACAATTTATGTTTTGAGCAGAAATATGAAAAAAAATATCAGTGTTTTTATCTGAAAATTTTCAGTTTCTGGAGGTAAAATTTTCTGTATATTTGAATAGGCGTGTTTTCGTAATAAACATAGTTGGAACCATGGAAACTTGTTCTTAACATGGGTAGTTCGAATCATTGATGGTTAATCATAGCGCCAGGTCAGGAGATAAATGGGAATAATTTAGGGATGTCTTTTCGATCTTCTATAAGATACATGTTGAGTGTACATATATTTTCAAAATAAAACAAGGACTTTTCCCTAAAATATCCATAAGTATTTGTTTTCTTGTAGCTATCGGAAGAATTACCTAGGGGTTCAATCAAAGTACTGACAGCACTGGTGGGTCGACTGTCGACTGGTGGCTGGGAAAATGGTCCTGAACAGACTGTTTCATTAACTGTAATTTATGCAAACAGTGCAGACCCTGATCAGACACCGCTTATCTGAGTCTGCACTGTTTGCCGATGTCCAAAATGTCGCAATCCAGATTTTACAGATAATCCTCTATCAACAGTGCTCTGACGTCACAGCGGCTATAAATAACCGTTGCCTGGATTATGTCTAACGCGCGGTTTGAATACATTGGTCAGTGATAATCACGTAGACAACTACCTTAAGGAAATTTTGGTGTATGTATACTATGGCTCGACCCAAAACGAGTTAAATCCGCCACGGTAAAGGAGCCGTGGTGTTCCGAGTCATAAGTCTTACTTTACATTGCACTTTTCTGGAAATCGATACAGGACAGTCATGAAGAATGACTGGAAATGTCCAATATCATTACCATACCATACCTACGTACTAATTCTGCAGTGAGAGAGAATAGTATCGTATTTTCCCACACCGTCTTATGGTCCTCTCTATTGATCTTCAATATCTTAAAACCACAAATCCGGATTCTGTATTCTTTATTGCACTATCAGGAGGAGGCAATATTGACCCTCAAAGCGCCAATCACAAGTGCAGCAGACGACATTTTGATTTTTGTTCTACTTTTTTTTTTCAGAGAAAGGAAGTCTTGACATTTCATGTGAATCGTCTGCTTGACAGACGATTCACATGAAATGTCAAGACTTATTTTCTCTGAAAAATAGAAACAAAAAATAGACTGTCGTCTGCTAGAAATTTTGCTTGGCGCTTTAAGGATTAATGACATTATGAAGTAAATTCGCATTGGTCGCCTTATTCTGATTACTTCTTTCAAGCCTAAAGGTAATACTCGGTACTCCAATATTACTGGTTTTATCATTATGATTTATGATTATTTAACAAGTCAACCACAGGATTTCTTCATTTTCATTATCATATTTTGTTTCTAGGATTGACGATGTTGTAAGCCATCGTCTTTCGTTCGCTTCACCCGAAGCATCACCCTGTCCACTTCCACGTTAACATTAAGCCATGTGCCGATGCTGTTATCATTATCAAATTTTTGACGTGCAGATGTGTTATGACACATAGACTCTAAGTCTTGAGCACGACTTACTAAGCCATGCGCACGATTTACAAGGGCCAAGCAACTTGACAGTCAGTTCATGTCTTCAGGTAATAATGTTAGAACATTCATCTACAGTCGAACCTCAATAGCTCGATGGCTCGTTTACCATGGCTGGTTCGAACTCGTTTCTGAGTCCCTACGAAATTCTTCCGATAGCTTCAGAAAACAAGTATTTAAGGAAATTTTCTTATCTTATCATGAACTTGTATGTTGTGTGTACTCGTTAGAATCGCCTCATCGAGGCGATTCTAATGAATACACTAAACATACCATTATTGTTTGTTTGTGTTGAGGTTTTATGGCCCAGTCAACCCAATGGGGTCATGTCGAGCGCGGTCAGTTTACCTAACCACACGTTTACTGGGCAGGCTTAGTCCTCTAAGCCGTTAACCAGTTTTGTGCACATTCTTTCGCCAGAAACTGACAACTGCCCTTCTTGAATCAGCGGAAGGGAGAGAATGACCGTAGAAAATATTTCAATCAATCCCCACGAAAGAATGTTGCCGACCTCGGCGGGGGTTGAACCCGCGACCTCCTGTCTCCAGTTGGAGGCATTTGGAGAAATTTCCTTTTCTTATTTTATCCAACTGAGCCACCATTATTGTATAGATTATCGAAAAGACTTTTCTAAATTATCACCGTTTGCTTCCTGACCTGACGCCATGATTAACCTCAGTAGCTCGAATTACCTAAGTCTCGAACAAATTTCCATGGTCCCAAAGATGTCGGAGCCATTGAGATTCGATTGTAGCTTACACTTCATACGGCATACACCCTCAACATAACATGTATTAAAAGAAAGGCAAAAAAAAAAAAAAAACAACAAAAAAAAAAAAAAGAAAAACAGGGATAGTAAGAATGAATAAAAACGTATATATAGTACTAGTGTATTATAAGGTTGAAAAGTAAAAAGTGAGGATAAAAACAGTATCCTCACTTTTTACTTTTCAACCTTATAATACACTAGTACCGTATTCGACCTAATTACCGCACATACCCCTATAAGCGCACAGTCAAGCAATTCCGTATTCAAATTACAGCCAGTGTACTTTTTGTCTACTTCTTTATAAAGGCATATGTTGTGGGTACTCATTTGAATTGCATCGACAAGTCGATGCAATTCAAATGAGTACCCACAACATATGTTTTAATAAAAAAAATCAGAAAAAAAATCGCATATAATCGCCAAATAAGGCCTTTGCTGATATTTGTTTTTAAGGGTATCCTCAGTAGGCAGAGTCATATTTTACCACAAGTTTTCCTAGTAATTTTGAAAAACCTAAGCGCACTGTGCGGTAACTAGGTCGAATACGGCAGATTTAAGGTTTTCAGATGGGACACCTGACTTACAGCTAGCTTGAAGCTGTCAATGCTGGCCAAGGAGGCAATGGAAGCTGGAAGGTTATTCCACTGAACAACTGCGTGTGGGTTAAAATGAGTATTTGTGATAATCAGTCTGGGCAGGGAGCTGTATGTAAGCCAATGGGCGTGGAATTCTAGAGGTACGAGTCTGGGGTTTGACATTAGTTTGGAGTGGTTCTATGGGTCCAGTCATTTTGTAACAGCCCATGTTAAGAGCTGTTGTTCCCGTCTGGAAATATGTTTTCTTGTTTTAAGTATTTGTATGTCTGAGGATTTGTTTTTGAACTTATTTGAGCTACGGTATGCATCTGTGGATATGCTAAAATATACGAATATGTTTAAGTATTTAAAATAATATTATATGATTATAACTTTCTTTTTTAAGTGGGCTGGGTGGCCTAGTGGTCAGTGCTTTCAACTTGCAAGCGGAAGGTCATGAGTTCGAATCCCGCTTGGGTCGAAAAACAATTCAAACCATTATTACTCTTAACTCCTACTCGATGTACCCTGGGTTGAGTATAAAATGCACAGGGTAGCGCTTGGTAATAGACGGCGGCACCAAGTGTACATGGGTGTTCCATGAAAGCAAGACTGTACAAACGCATGTACATAGCACATTCGCCGCTGCCTCGGATGCCTGGGAGCATTAAAAATATGCACAACAACAACAAGCAGTGAGTACATTGCCTGACATAGCAGCATGCTAGTATGTGTGGATAGGCCGTATCACTTACTATATATATAGTCAATCATTTTCTTCAACTTATATTTAAATAAACTACAAAAAAAAAAAAAAAATGAGCCAGAGAATGACAAAACCAAAAAAAATGGCATGTGCGCCCAGCGAAGACTCAGATATCCCCGGGCTTCCGCCAAATCTGATCAGAGTCTTCGCTGTCCAAATGAAGAAAGTTTGGGTCCTAAGCTACCCATAGAGTGCACAGCGAAGACTCTGATCAGACTAGGCGGATGCCCAGGCTGATCTGAGTCTTCGCTGGGCGCTTATGCCATTTTATTAGTTTTGTCATGCGCTGGCTAAAACAATAAATGGTACGGTGAATAAACGTATGAGAGTGGTGTACAATGTGTTATGCAAATAAAGATAAATATAAATTGGCTTTTACCAGGAGGATGGGCTGTGGATGGTCGATGAGGAGGCGGGGGGGGGGGGGGGGGGGTAAAATGTCATGGCCGGGCTTTGAATATACTATGTAGGCGGCATGCTGTTTGGACTTCGGGTCTCCACATTTTCCCCGTGTTACCAGACCCTATAGGGATGGGTTCAGCAGATTGCGGCTGGCACAGCTGGTCTGGGTCACTATCGACTTTCCACTAGTTCACAATCTGAAGCTATTCTTCATGTTTCTGTTAATTATTCACCTTCTCCACAGCAGAACTTTCTTAATATATGTGTTTTGTTGTTACTGTTGTTATTGAGAAAAATGAAAAAGAAAAGAAAAAAAAAAAAGTTAATTTATAATGATACATGTGTTAGAGATTCTGTATTTGTATTTTTTTAAATCTATGTTGATTAGCATTGTCATATGCCATCATGTATGACGTTTATATCGTCATGGGCTTTAAATCATTTTGGAAATTCGAAATAAATTCTATTCTATTCTGTTCTATACAAAGTCGTGCGCGCAAGATACTGTAGTGCATTCCCCTAAGTAAGTCGTTCGCACGAGATGCCAGCTCCTGTGCACGAGAAATTAATTGATTTAATTGATTTTGCGCGCAAGATACTGGATACATACACTAGAATATGTTTATCCTAAAGAGTAAGGAATTTATAGAAATTAAAAAAAAAAATCTGGGCCTAGTTGATCAAGGCATCGTTAGCTTAACGAACTCATGAATGACAAACTCGTTAAGTGTTGTAGCTAAGGTATTTTCAAATCCATTGATATTTTTGCTGCAAAGAATGTGCTACTCAAAAAAAAAAAATAAATAAATAAATAAATAAAAATAAAATAAATATCAATGTATTTGCCATATATTTCAAGATAGAAATTTTCACGTCTCGTTAGCTAACACTTCGTTAAGTTTTGAACAACTGGGCCCTGATTAGAAAATTGCTAAATAAAATAACGATTTACACGGAAATGAAGAAAAATCATAAAGGTGATGCTGGCTATAAAACGGTATAATTGGAAGAAACAAGTAACACGTTCAGTGTCCAAAGAAGAAGCCATGTCACTCTAAAGCTGATTGACAGCCACAATATCTGTCAAAATTAACCGCTATTGGCGAGAAAATTTGTAACACGTCCCAACTGGGAATTGGTTCCTGTGAGAGTTTTTTCTTGATAATCAGCTAAAGTTAGCGAAGACAATGCAAAATAAACTCGTAAAAGCATTAGGCTAATTGGTGTTAACTCGTTTTATGTCAAAATGATGCGGTCTGTGTGAACAAAGCAGTTTCTCATGGAAAAGCAGGGGAAATTGACAAGTGGTTTTATGTAAACTATTTATTGGATGGGGCCAGACTTATACTATTGGAAAAGCATCTCTCGGGATAGACTGGCTCCAGTCTCCGGTGACTAAATATTTTTTCTTATAATCCTGTTTGATAATCCACTAAAATAAAGCTAAAATAATATCATGACTATAAAAGCTGGTCACTAGTGACCAGCCTTTATAGTCATGATATTATTTTGGTGGATTATTAAACCGGATTATAAGAAAAAAAATATTCAGTCACTGGAGACTGGAGCCAGTCTACTCTCGAGAGTACGTGTTTTATGCACGGAAGACCATGGGTTCCGAACCAGGCTATGAACTAAAAGATCAAATATATGTACAATCGAACTTCCATGGCTCGAACAGCTTTAGGACCGTGGAAATTAATCGAGACATGGGTAGTTCGAGCCACTGAGGGATAATCACAGCGCCAGGCCATGATACCGATAATTTAGGGATGCCCTTTCTATCTTCTATAAAATAAAGGTATGTTGTGTGTACTCATTAGAATCGCCTCGATGAGGCGATTCTAATGAGTACACACAACATACAATTTTATGGTGAAATAAGAAAATTGCCCTAAAATATTGCTAAATATTTGTTTTCAGCCGTCAAAAGAATTTCTTAGGGATTAAAACGTTATACGAGCCGTCAGTGTTCGAGTCACAGAAGGTTTATCGTATACAGAAAAAAATGCATCAAGTGGCAGAGTGCAAAAAATAGACTGTTTCCCTGAAAATCGTTTTTCTTACATTTTTGGACTGTTTGAGATGATAATTCAAACAAAGTTGATAATTTATTTACCTGAACTGCCTTTAAACAGATACGTAAATATTAAATTGTATGTATACTTTTAAGTCAAAACAATAAAATAAAATAAAATAATGTTTATAACATAAAACTCTAGTTCTGACTGATAATAAACAGTGCATGAGACCATTTAGACAGCTGCTATTGGGAAGTGGAGACAAACAATCAGATTGAAGTGGTCTGCCTTTATGGTCACTGGACACATTTGGAAGATTTTCAGCCATTTTACAAGGGAACTAACTTTTTTGCTTCTTATTTCCTGTCCCCTCCGAAAAAGGAGCTAACCTTTTTGACTTCTTGTTTCCTGTGCTACACAGCATCCCTCCTCTGAAAAGGGGTCTATTCTAAATCACCTTCGGGGCAAATTCTTTCTTAGAAGGGAGCCAAAATTATTTTACTATCATAATAACTGTAGAGACTTAATGGAAACATATTGTAAGCTGCGGTGGCAAGTGGTTAGTATTCTCGACTCGTAGCCTTGGGTCATACTCGACGTGCCCTGAAATGAATATAGTGTAGACAGGGAGGCGTCTAGTGATAGACAGCGGCATCAAAATTTGCATGGATGATCCATGAAAGCAAAGCGCTGTTCAAATATACGTACGCGCATAACAAAACCGTTGGTCCCTCCATATAGCCTCCGGTGCTCCGGTAACATTAAACCATAATAAAATAACAGCAATTATTAATCAAAGCACTGACAGCACTGGTGAGTCGATTGTCTGTGGGCGTCGGTTGGGAAAAAGGTCCTGAATGGGGATTTAATTTCATTTAACTCTTAACATCCTGTAATTTAAGCAAACAGTGCAGACCCTGATCAGACGCCGCGTTCTGCGGCGTCTGATCTGGGTCTGCACTGTTTGCTAATGTCCCAGCACTAAAACCCAGTCCATGTTTTACAGATAACCCTCTTTACACAGAACTCTGACGTCACAGCGCCAAGAATAGCGTGGCTATAAATAACCGGTACCTGGATTCATTGGTCAATATCAATCACGTAAACAACAATCTTAAGGACATTTTGGTATATGTATACTTTGGTTCGATTGTAAACAATCGACCCAAAAACGAATCGATTACCAGAACTTGAAAAGACAGTACCTTATTCCACCTGTTTAAACATATGGAGCGCACATGTGTGAAATATCATGACAAAACATCCGAAAAACAGATTACATGGTTATCAGGGGGAAGCGATATTATTACAAAGTTCTCAGATTATTTTCCTTTTGTTTCCAAACTCAAATTTGATTCTTGATTTCCAAAAAGAAAAGCCGATAACGCATAACTAATACGGCATTATCCGTTTATAGAAAAGACACACCTTCGCAGAGGACTCGCTGAAAGAAAATATTGGGTGTTTTCCGCTCATTAACGCTTTGCATGCTGGGTAAAATTTTTAGCAGAAGACAATTTGAAATATGTTTCATATTTTCTCGGAAAACAGGCTTTGACATTTCATGCCAATTGTCTCCTCAGGAAAGAATTTGCATGAAATGTCAAAGCCTGTTTTCTGGGAAAAATAAGAATAATATGTTTCTGACTGTCGTCTGCTGAATGTACCCAGAGAGTGGTAAATGTTAAACATATTCTAGAGGACACAATTCTCGTTTAAACCGTCATTTAGATAAAACGAAGGCAATTAAACAGATTTTTAACCCCAATAATTGTTATTACACTATGATCTCAGAGTATCTTGTGTCATTCTTAACCAGCCCGAACGAATACATCGGTAACCGATACCATAAAGACCGTAAAAACGGAATAAAGGCAAACAAAACTCAACGTTTTCTGCTACTAATCCGCGTCACGCAAAATAGTTGCGCCTGTGCGACCGTACTGGAAACACGACTGACCATATCATATGAGCCTTGCCAAGGTACGAGAAAAGGTATATTTGGGGCATTCGCTGATAGCGAATTTCCGATCAGACTGCCCATACACAAAGGGAGACAGCTTTTGTAAATTTCTTCCTACACACCAAATCCCTTTTGAAAACGAGTCAGTCTATTCCAAAAGGAAATTCTGTCATCTTGTATAGAGCCTTGACCCAATATACACCAATATACAGTATCATTAGGTCCGAGATAGAGCAGACACCTTTGACAGAGTTGCCTCCCTTGAAAGTGTACTCAGTGGGCACACAACGTTGCAACAACGTCGATTCAACGTCAAGACGTTGAATCGACGTTGTTTCAACGTTATGCACATGCTGGGTATCCATATCCCTTAAAACGGGTCTCAAAATCACGCTACGACAAACGTCGATGTATCAAATACAATCATATACGAAATGCGCAGTCAGGTAACCTGCGCAATCCGAATAGGTTTATCAGTGCCTTTGCTCTCATTTGATACGTTCTGTATATTCGGCGACTCTGTAAGCGGACAGCGAAGTGCAGTCTGATCTGGGAACTCGCTGTCTGCCGATGCCTCAAAGATACATTTATCTTATCCAATCGTCATCCGCCGATCCCTCGAAGATATGTTTCCGCTGAACGCGCCCAATTATTGTCCGCCGATGCATCGAAGATACATTTTCCGCGCTTAAAGCGCCCAATCGTCATCCGCCGATGCTTCGAAGATACATTTTTGCTTAACGCCTCCAATCATTGCCCCCCCCCCCACCCCCCTCCCCCCCGCCCCTCCAAAATGTCCAGAAGACTCGAAGATACAATCTCGAGTAACGCGCCCAGTCGATCACTGCCCCACACAGTTTCGCTTAACGCGCCCAATCATTGTCGGCCGATGTTTCGAAGATATTATTCTCTTAACGCGCGCGGAGAGTCATTGTCCACCGATGTCTCAAAGATATTCTTCTCTTAACGCGCGTGGAGTCATTGTCCGCCGATGTCTCAAAGATATTATTCTCTTAACGTGCGCGGAGAATCATTGTCCGCCGATGTCTCAAAGATTTTATTCTCTTAACGCGCACGGAGAGTCATTATCCGCCGATGTCTCAAAGATATTATTCTCTTAACGCGCGCGGCTAGTCATTGTCCGCTGATGTCTCAGAGATATTATTAACGCGCGCGGAGAATCACTGTCCGCCGATGTCTCGAAGATATTATTCTCTTAACGCCGCGCTCAGTCATTGCCCGCCGATGCGATGCCTCGAAGGTATATTTTCACTTCACGCGCCGCCATTGTCCGTCGATGTCGCGAAGGTTCGTTTTCGCTTGGCGCGGACAAAATCAAAGGACGAATCTGCACACACCTTCTTATGAGTGTACCAGGTATTATCCTCACTGAAAGTATCAATTAGATCACCCAATACCACAGGTTTTCTGTTAAAGATGAATTATTAATGAAAAGTGGCAGATTTCTGTCATAATATATGAGGCGGCATTTTCGCAAGCATATGCGAACAGCGTAGGCCCTGATCAGACTGCGCATCCGCGCAGTCTGATCAGGGCCTTCGCTGTCTGCTTAAAGAACCATTCGAAGCCGTAGAATGTATCGATGAACAGAAAAAGGGTTCACTAAGACTACTACAAGAGTTCGAAATACGATAAAAAAAAAATGTATAAAACCAATTTATTTGTCACCCGCTCTTCCACGCGAGCAGCTTGAGTGCGAACAGGTCATGGATAATATCTTGAAGAAAATATTACGTTGGAAAGCTGTAACCCGTCCGAAGGGAGTCCCTGCCGGGTCATAAAACGTCTACAATGTGTCATGAGAAAATGGTCCTTGTTGTACAGATAAGCAGGCTGATTCTGGGCCCTCGTTGCCAGGTTACCTAGTATGATAAGGACTCTATTCTCATGACACGATCTTTTCTTCAAATAGAAAAAAAAATGGGTTCAACTTGACGATTCTACAGAGTTTCTCTCCTTTCTATCTATTCAAGGCCTTTTATTAAAGGCTCCATATTCCTCAATCATATACTTTTTTTTTATCCAAGAAAGGTTTAACCAATTGGTATATTGTATTAATACGGTCATAAAATGTGGCATCTGACAGCCTGTAAAATTTCAGTTAGTCTCTCGTTTTTTTGAACTGGATCAAAAATGAAATGTTTTTTTTTTTTTTTTTTTTTTTTTGTTTTGTTTTTCATCGTATCTCTGAATTAATGTTGGCAACATTCATTCAGAGATGCGATAAAATTCATTTTATTTCAAGAACGAGAGACTAACAGAAATTTGACAGGCTGTCAGGTGCCACATTTTTATTTTATTTTTTTATTTTTTTATTTTTTTTTTTTATTTATTTATTTTTTTTTTATAATAAAATGTCTAATTTTGCGGAATATGGAGCCTTTAAAAGACAATGAGATTATGCAGAATCATTTATCATTTTTAGAAGATTTGTCCGAGTTTAGAACGTGATTGGTGGTGATACGACTGGGTAGTATTTAACCTTTACCACACTCTTCGCTAAATCAGCAGGCAACAAACTGATGATATTTTCCTTATTTTTCTCAGAAAAAGGATTTGACATTTCAGGGAAAGTGTCTCAAATAGAAACAAATGCTGTTTTCTGGGAAAAAGTATTTCAGTATGTCGTCTGCTGAAAATTTTACCCAGAGTGCTCAGCGTTACTATGCTGATCGCTGTTTCATATATTCAAGACGCACATAATCATTGCAAATGCATATGAAATAACCCACCATTTAATAATAATTTCAAAGATGTTTTAAGCTTAATAACTGAAATCCAATCAGTTTTAAGAGACAATAAAGTAAAATCACTAGAATGAATAAATTAGCAACGCACTGCTATAATGCACGTGAAGAGTGAGCACGTGCGTAATTTTATTCACACAGAATATACGGGTCAGCATATTCTACATATTAATTCCAGGCTTTTAGTTTCGCATTTACACAAACCCAGGCTTTTAGTTTCGCATTTACACGGGCCCAGGCTTTTAGCTTCGCACTTACACAGACAACTACAGAGACCACGTTGTAACACTTTAATGGTAGATTTTCCGCCATTTTTACAAGGGAAACAACTTTTGTGACTTCTTGTTTGCTTTTATACAAACTAAGCTCTTGAGAAAAGCGGCCTACTCTAAGAGAAAAGAATTTGCTCCCGTGGAAAATAAAATTATCCCCTTTTTAGAGTAGACACCCCACCCCACTTTCAGAAGGTATTATATGTACAGGAAAGCAAACAGGAAGTCACGAAAAGTGTTTCCCTGTAAAATATGGCGAAACAAACAATCAACCACGTGTAGGGTACAGTGAACTAATTATTTTTCCCATAGAGCTCCATAGTGATTCCACCCTTTTTGGTGCTTAAGGGTTCATTTCAGGGTATGGCTGGGCTTCTAAATTTTGTTTTAATTCAAAGCCCAGGCTTAGCATAGCAAAATAAACAAGGAAAAACACCACCATCACCAGCACTTTCAGGGACTTTTTGGAGGCTGAATGTAGCAACCCCTCAGTTGGCAGGTATCAAAAATTGAAACTTTGCAATTTCACCACTTCTTCTTTGGGCTCCAGCAAACACACACAGAAACATTTATTTCTTTGAAACAATCAGAAAATTACAAACAGACATTTTTTTCTTCAAATTAGAATGATGAGTTTTAATTCATCTTTATTATTAACCAATCACAGGCCGCCTTACACAAAATAACTACCCCGGGCTTCCCGACACTTTTTTGCACCAATCAGCAGTCCTGTCACAATTGGTTCACTGTGCCCTATACACAGTCATCCTAAATTAAGCTAACATCCTTGTTCCAAACACCACTTGTACACAGACGAAAAGCAGGAACTTCTGTATGTTGATGTAATGTCTTGCATTTGAGCATCGCTATGACAAAAGGTGGCTCCTGAGCATGCGCAAAAAGTGAAGAACCAGATCAAACATTGAAGCCACACAAATTCATAAGGCTCTTTACTATACATTATTCTGCAGCATCCAATGAATCAGTAAACGGACATCGAAGGCCCTGATCAGACTGCGCGGATGCCCAGTCTGATCTGGGCCTTTGCTGTCCTCATATGCCCCGAGGGCATTTTTTTCATAATTAAATGGATTTATTTATTGCGAAATAACGTTTTAGACCCTTTACCACTCTCTGGACAAATTCAGCAGACGACAAACTGATGATATGTTTTTCTTACTTTTCACATAATATAGGTTTTGGCATCTCATGCGTATTGCATGAAATGTAAAAGCCTGTTATCTGGAAAACATATGAAAAACATTTCAAAGTGTCGTCTGCTGAAAATTTTACCCAGCATGCTCGTCGTTAATGTCACAGTAAGGTTTGGAACCGCACTGTTTTAATGGAACAATGATGACTAGGTTATTTTCCTGAACAAATGCTTTGTTGTTGCATTCGATACTTTACGGAGACCGGGCAGATGGCCGGGAGTATGTCAGACGTACGTTGCGCACGTGCGATAGACGCTTTGTCACGTTTGAAAATACTACTCTTTTCCCATCAAACCCTGAAAATCTGTCCACTTTTATCAAACTTGGAGTGTAATTAATAAATATCTATTATGTTAGCTAATATTTGTCGACTCGGCAGAGTTCCTTGATTCCACTGTGCAGCTGAGGATGTCTCGTGTGATGCACGTGCACAGACGAGACGCGCACGCGCGGAAGCGAATTTTAATTTCGATTTGTCTTTGGGTCAAAACATAACTATATAACGCATAGAAAATATCGCTATTAAATTTCTGCGATGAATTTCACTTGAAGATCAATTCATCAACAAGAGCTGAATTTTCATTTGTGTGCTTATTCATTGTCAAAAGATATTAGTGATCGTAAACAGGGCTAATTCAAACTCATTTCATGACACGCGTAGGAACTTCCGCCGACCGACGTCCGATAACTCCGCGACTGCAATTAGTCCCGTTAGACTGGGCGATAAACTCGTTGCATGATAAGATGCCACGTGTTTGGCATTTATGATTGTAAAGTTTTGTTATTTGCCACCTGGTACAGAGATTGAGGAACAGAACAAAGCAAGTGTTCTATGCTGAAAACGATTAAAGACCGTTGAAACAATGATAAAGAACGAAAATAGTAAATATTATGTGCGGAAGGATTCTGACCGCAAGTTACGTTACATAATCTGAAAAAAGCAATACCACGATAAACTAACAGCGTGCTGGTGTACGTATGCATATGGCCAAATATAAAGCACCTTCTATCAAGAACACAAAAGAAAGCCACGTCGCTTCCTTCCCCCGGAAATTCTGAACTTGCTAATTTTTCTTGGATAAACGATAATGTGCTGAGTAGGCTGAGTAGCCTGGTGCCTATATACTTTCTCGAGCTGCGAGTGGTTAATACTCTAAACTTGCAACTGAAATGTGATCCACGGATCCGAACCCCTCTCGAGTTATGGGATTTGTTTCAGATTACTGGTGCACATATGCCCTGCTCCGCTGGGAATAATTCTTGTCTAACTGCTAGTCTAATAAACAAGAAATATCTAAAATGAAATAACCGGCACATATTAAAAGGAAGGGTGTTTAAAACACAGTCGACTCTCGTTATCTCGAATTCCAAGGGAATCTCTGAAATACTTCGAGATATCAGTACCTCGACATATCAGAATTGCAGAATTGAGGGAAAAAATAAATCGAACAACCACATTTAACAAATGTGCACGTAATTTTACTCTTGAAATTCGAGATATATTGAAAATATTGTGGAAAAGAGGAGAAATTACTCCTTTAGAGCAATTTCTCCTCTTTTCCACAATATTTTGTTACCTATTGTTAGATTTTCATCTTTAGGCAGGGACCAAATTTTAACCTCGGGATAAGCGATTATTCGAGATAAGCGAGGTCGAGATAACGAGGGTCAACTGTATATGACGCAAATCTATTCGTTAAAATGTTTTCCCTATATATGTTTCTACGGAGTCTTAAGCACACTGAGGAAATTACCGATGATGTACGGCTACATTTAGATCGTTACATGTCTGTTATGTTACTTGTGTCTCTACACACAGTCGACACTGTACATATGCTCAGAAATGTCGATATGTGGATAACTGGAAAGGTAAGTTATAACTATCATGATTATTATATCTAAATTATTAAACACATGGGCATTGTAAGGCGAGTTTTACGCTGTCTGCGTACTGCCTACTAAACTTGTTTATTGTCATGTTTGAGCCCGTATAAAGTTAACACCGGATCGAACTGGTGTAAACACTTAAATATGAAAGAAATTGCCGGACTATTTATGTATAATACGAATACAGATTTTAATATGACGTACTATATGACCAATGAAATAGTGTCTTATATAGGTAAGTATCCCGTGCGTGCTTTCATTGACCAATAGAATACGGAAAAATATAGGGGGCAAAACCAAACAATTAACGAATGAGGCCGACAAAAATACTTTTCAATAGGATTATTTTAACTTAGAACAGACCCCTTTTATCAGAAGGGAGACAAACTATTTTGAAAGAGTTACCTTCCCAGGAAAGTGTATCAGTTCCCCTTAAATTAACCCTGGTCATGCTGAATAAATTAAGATACCACGCCCACTTTAAAGTTTTAGCCAATCAGATTGCTTGATCCAATTTGTTAATACAGATTCACATACTTAATGTTAAACATTGTAGATCCAGATCAGTTGGCTTCTTCAGAAGCCAACTGACCTGGATCTACACTGTTTGCAAAGACAGGGCATATCCGGGTTCAGCACGACTGGGTTTAACTTCTCCTGGCTGCAGATTAGTCGATTTGCACAGTGCAAAACAGAAGTCGAAATACTCAAAACTACCGACGGTACAAAGTGTGAAAATCCATCTCAGCACCTCCAAAAAGATGAATGTGTTGCTTGTAAAGCAAATTAACCCTTTCATCCCTACAGACGAATACATATACTTTTGTAAACAGTGTAGATCCAGATGAGACGGCTCGTCATGAGCCGTCTCATCAGGATCTACACTGTTTCCAATTCTGTTACTAATATGTAACTGAAAACCCCTTTGCACCAATGGATATGTCCAAATTCAGAGACGGAAGAGTTCATTTCAGAAACTCGGGAGTGAAAGGGTTAAGACAGATTTATACACATAAAAGTTGCTTGAAGGAAAAGTCACGTAGAAAAGCTGGTTAACAAAACTGCAAAAGTTTGAAAACCCGTCAAATAATGTAACCAGCCCCTACCCTGTAAACCCATATCTTTATTATATTTTATGGGGGAACATGGTGGTATACATGACACAGACTTAAAAACGTAACATATAAAATTTGGTAAATGTAATAGTTTACGTTCTGTATAAATAAATAAATAAATAAGTAAATAAATAAATAAAGTATACATGGCATACTTCAACCTTTAACAGCTAATCACAACTGCAGCAGACGACATTTTGGTTTTGGTTTTGATTTCTTTCTTTTTTTTTTTTTTTTTTTTCAGCGACAATGTGCCTAGCAGAAGTCTTATTTTCTCTGAAAGTAATAATAATAAGAAAAGAATGTTGTCTGCTACAATTTTGTTTTGCGCTTTAAGGGTTAATTTGATAGACGAAATGCAATTTTCGGCTAATAGCTTGTAAATCTATTTCCTTTTATGCCTTCGCCGAGATATCCAAAGAAAAGACAAAGACTAGACTGGCTCCAGTCTCTACTCAAACATGATAATCCACTAAAATAAAACCAAAATAATATCATGACTATACAGACGGTCACTAGTGACCAGCCTTTATAGTCATGATATTATTTTGGTTTTATTTTAGTGGATTATCAAACAGGATTATAAGACAAAACTATTTAGTCACTGGAGACTGGAGCCAGTCTAGACAAAGACCAATCTACACATACACACAGTCTGATTAGATATTGACAGAACCTTCGTCTACTGTTGACTTATAATGCACTTGTCAATAATCTTGGTCAATTTGACCTTTAACCATTAAAGCGCCAATCACAACTGCAGCAGACGTCATTCTGATTTTTTTTTTTTTTTTCATGCGAATCGTCAGACGATTCGCCTAAAATGTGAAGACTTATTTTCCCTGAAAAATAAAACAAAAGGCACAAAAGACAAAAAAAAAAAAAAAAAAAGAGAGAAGAAGAAGAATGGAACGTTTTGCTTGACACTTAACATTGGTTCTTTAAATGGGAATGGATACAGTCTTTATATGGGAGATAACTTTTCTATTGTGACTTCTTGTTTTTCCTGCAAGCTAAAGTCCCAGTTCTAGAAAGAAGCCTATCCTAAAAGGAAAGGATTGGAATACATTTCCTTTACGCTAAAGGCAAAGATACACTGAACTGATATCCTAATAGGGGCCGGAACGAAAGTAAACGTACCTGCGCACATGTACTCCCAGCGACGATTCAGATCAGACTGCGCATGCGCAGTCTGATCTGAATCTTCACTGGGTATATTTTGGGTAGCCAAGGATGCAAAGTTTCTTCATGCCGACAACGAAGACCCTGATAAAAACTGCGGAGATGCACAGGCTGATTTGAGTCTTCTTTCGTCGCACATGCCAGAGGATACGTTTTCTCACGTTGGGCTCATTGCGTTCTTTATTTTCCTTTCTGTCCTTTTGTTTCTTCATAGAACACTAACGGCGTGGATAAAGTTTCTACATTTGCCTTTCCTTTTATGTGGGCGGGGGAGTATCTGAGCGAAAATGGTAGTTCAAGACATATTGCGCATCTTAGAAATATGATCAAGGTTTTGCTCTTTGATTGAAAACTGAACACTATTTTGGACCTTGAAGTTTGTATGTAGATATCGGACAGAGAAGAGTATGACATCAGTAGACTACGCACATGCGCGGACTGGTCTGACCCTCACTATTTGTGTATGTGAAGCGGTACATTTCTCTCGTCTTGAAGACGAATTATGATGTAATCGAAACAGCGTACGTCCGTGCACGTGTCTGTCGCGTGTAGACACATCTGCCAACTATTCACACAAAGTGAGAGACAATTAAATCAATCATTTATTGAGCCTGATCAAATGTAATTTAATCATAAAAAGAATTGAAGCATATTTAATCAAATTCAAAGCGAATAATATGTGAATTGGGATCCTTTCCGGTGTAAAAAGTGGGGAAGAGTAAAAATTTGGACCATGTCAAGTTATAAAGGTTTAAGAGTTGGATATGAGATGTCTATTCCGTTTTATTTTCGTGCAGATGTACGTATTTCAAGTTCTCGTGTATACTTTATTCCTAACTATTTAATCCTGGTCCTGCTGACCTGGATATGTCCTGCCTTTGCAAATTGTGTTGATCTAGATCAGTTGGCTTCTGAATCTGCACTGTTTGTCAGTAAATATGTGACTTTTTATCAACAACCTGGATCAAGTAATCTGATTGGCTTAAAATTAGACAAAGGTTAAAAATAAAAGAGCATACATGATATACCTTTATTTTTTCGAACTTTTCTGGCCAAAGTCAGAAAATTGCCAAACAATTTTAAGTGGCTATTTTAACCCGTTGTAGACTGAATGAACTCACCCACACTATTGGAAGAGTTCAATTTCAATTTTAGGTACGTCCGGCTATGAAATTTACATATTCCTAGAGAAAAATGGCTAAACTATTTGCAAACAGTGGAGACCCTGATCAGACGCCGCATCCTGCAGCGTCTGATCTGGGTCTGCACTGTTTGCCGATTTATCCTTTCAGGGGTCTCCGGACTACAATGTGTTGAATAACGTCACATAAATCTAGCGCAGTTGACGTCACATGTTTACGAAGAGGTTTATTATTCTTTGGTAATAATTGATTAGTACAACAATGCAAAACAAAAACAGATTTTTAGAGCACCTAAATTGTGTAAATTATGACAGAACCCGACTATAATTATCGCTGCGTCACATCTAACATGCGAATGCGAACACTGCAGGCCCAGATCTGCCTGCGCACCCACGCTGTCTGACCGGGATCTTCGCCGTTGAACTGGTGCACGGGCGGGGGTGGATGGGGTCGGAAGGTTAACTTCCGTTATGTGGCATAGTACGGATGTGCGTGCCGAATGCCCCCCCCCCACCCCCCCCGCCCCCGACCCCTTTTCAGCGCTGCCAGAACAACAAACGAGTGACGGTCCTGACTGGTATCCGCAGCTGCGCAGTTTGATCCCCTCTATAATCAGAGTAAGGGAGGACTGAGTACAGAATATTCCTGATAATATTTCTCGTGAAAATATGTCTCCTATCAAAGTTCTAGATATTGATATCAGGTAGCCAAATTTATGTTATAAAAAGATAACGTATCTCATTCATTGCAACTAACACGTATTATCATAATTTGTTTAATTGAAAGCGATATGTTATACGTCATCATGCCACGAGAAAATGGCCTTGCGCGTCACGCGAACAGAGGGCGGATACTACTACCACCACCACGTCTACTACTACTATACATACTACAACTTTTTTTTTTTTTTTTGATGTTTTACTGCCCAGTCAACCCAATAAGTTCATGTCGAGCTGGTCAGTTTGACTAACCATTCTTTTCCTGGGTAGGCTTAGTCCTCCGTCAACCAGTATTTGTGACATTATTACGCCTTAAAACTACAACTGTTACTGCTATCAAAACTACTGCTGCTATTAACGCTACTACTAGTATTACGAAAGTACTTTAAGCAACGCCATCACGAAAACACGCCTATATAATTTTGACCCCCTTAAACCCAACTTTTTATCTAGTAAAACTGGGGTTTACAGGGATATACATTATTTTTCTTATTTTGCTAAAAAAAACCCCATAGATTGTGGGTACTCGTTAGAACCGCCTCGCCGAGGCGGTTCTAACGAGTACCCAAAATCGCGAGGCGGTTCTAACGAGTACCCAAAATCTATGTGTTGAGCAGGAATATAAAAAATATCAGAATTTTTTATCTGAAAATTTTCCTCTTTTGGTTGTAAAATTTTCAATATATTCTATTTGAATAGGCGTGTTTTCGTAATGGCCTTTTACTAGACTCTTCGTTTTTTCTTTTTATTTTATTTATTTATTTATTTATTTATTTATTTATTTTTTGTTTTAGAATAAAACTTATTTAAACTTAATTGTTTTACTCTCATTTTATATGCAGGGTTGCAGGGTTTTGTTCTCAAATGCTTTCTATACATTACTTTTTTTTCATTTTTCCGTGTTGTTAGTTAGTAAATGATTTACAGAAATGTGTAGAACAATCTACGTTACGTCTACTGAGGAATTTTGATATGGTACTTTGATCAGGGTGCGTGGATGCGTGGGCTGATCTGCTAATCTGTTTTTTTTTTTGTTTTTTTTTTGTTGTTTTTTTGTTCATCAATATAACTGCTATAAATGCCCAGGCTGATCTGGGACTTATGTCCGCCCATGCCTCGGGAATCAAATCAATCAGCCTGAGAAAATACACAGTTAACGGTAAAATTCGTTTAAAGGGAAACCTTGCTGTTTAGTATAACGGGTCATAAGTTTATAAGATCAGTGAAATTAATAAATACATAAGTAAGTAAGTAAATAAGTAAGTAAGTAAGTAAGTAAGCAAGTAAATAAACAAATAAATAAATAAATAAATAATGACTGGCTAATAGAATGGACTCTTAGCAGGGTGGGAACAGCGAAGCCCTGCCCAGTTACCGAGTCGCTAGCCTAAGCTGCGTAGCAATATCTTCTTTCTCTTAATTGATCAAATTAACAGAAACGGAGCTGGAACTTAAGAAAAAGTACTTTATGATATGTGCGGCTAGCGAAGATTTAGATCAGTCTGCGCATCCACGCAGTCTGATCAGTCTTCGGAGAAAACTTCGGATTCATTGTTATCTCACTGAGCACCTAGCGGACACTGATCAGACTGCGCGCATGCGCAGTCTGATCAGTCTCCGCTGGGCGCTCATATTATAAAGCACATCTTCCCATGTAGCAGCTGAAATAATTTTGCCAAATTCGACCATCATAAGGCGATGCTATATCAAGGGAAATCAAGCCGGCAAACACCAGTTCGATGCAATTAGATTTCTCAGCATTAGAATCACTTTTGAAAGTGTTAAAATAATTGATTGAGAATTACGCCGTCACTAACCGTCCTTTTATGAAGTTGATAATTGTGAGAACATATGAAAATTGGGGACACTTTTGATATAATTATTTTTGCAGCACCTAAATTTCAGACAAGGAAATGAAAAATGCTCACTTTCGATATCCAACAGTTTCAGTTATGACTCAATTTCAGTTTAAAGGTTGATGTCTGAACCACACTAATGGTAGAAACATCACTTATTTCTTGCATTTTATTCTAAACTGTTTCCTTTTTGGTAAATATACAACAGACTCTCCTTATCTCGAAATCCAAGGGACTCTCTGAAATACTTCGAGATATCCGTTCCTCGAAGTATCAGATTTGCAGAATTGAGGAAAAGATAAATTGAACAACCACATTTAACAAATGAATATGTAACTTGACTCCTGAAGTTAGAGACATATTGAAAATATTGTGGAAAAGAGAGAAATTGCTCTTTAGGAGCAATTTCTCCTCTTTGCCACAATATTTTGTTACCTGTTGTCAGTTTTCCATGTTAAAACAGGGGCCAGATTTTCGTTTCGAGATAAGCGGTTATTCGAGATAAGCGGTTGATATAGCGAGAATTGACTGTGGTTGTGAAATCGATTAGGTAAGGCAACAATTTAATGCTTATATCTGTTTTAATGTTCTTATACCTAAAAACTTCCTCATTTCTCATATTATATTGTGAAAATGCTATGGTGAGACACTTCTGAAAATCACGTTTTTTTTTTTTGTTTTGTTTTTTTGTAAAGAAATAAGAAAACTTTTTTTCGTTAAAATTATTGGCTTGGCAAGAGCTATTGTTTAGATGTAATGTATTTACCTATGTATTCGGACAGACAGGCCTGAGCAAACAGTGTAGACCCAGATGAAAACGCCACAGAACGCGGCGTCTCATCAGGGTCTACACTATTTGCCACTCATCCATCAATTTTTAGACACAACATTGGGTAGTAAATTTTACTTGTTCATATCTTAGAACAAATATGGTAAGGAGTTGAGGTGTCCGAATACTTAGGGTAAATACGGTGTACATTTTACATAGTGTGTTTATGTAATAAGGAAAATGTTTTGTTTCATATAATTACCTTATTTTGCAAAATTAGTTACTTTCAGCAAGAAGTTTTTTCTTTATTGTTTTTGCAATGAAGATTTTACTGTTCAAACTTTCAGACTATTTAACAATAATAGAGTTTTGTTTAATGACGTCATCTGTTGTGAGTCATTTTGTTCTCTCAGAAAAAGGGGAAAAAAGCGAAGATCAAATAGATGAGAGGAAGGAGAGAAATAAAAAAAAAAAAAAAAAAAAGATGAGGGAAAAAGTGAATGACAGTGCATAAACAGAAATACTAACATGCCCCCTTTCCCCGACTGCTGCAAGTCATGCAGGGCTTCAAAGTCCCTACCTCCCCAGACTATCTATCGGAGATATTCAAATTCCAAGACAAAACAGCGGTTTTTCTCAGTGTATGAAATATTAGGAAATAATTCTGCTAGGTAAAATTTTCGATATAATATAGGATAGTTTCTCTGTTTTGGGTTCTTGTACCATCATATCTGTATAGGACAATAGTGTTATACAGTGAACCTTCGTTACAACGACAGCATTTGTTCACAAAGACGTTGCCATTCAAATGAATGTGATGTACAGAATATGATATGTAAGAAAGGTCTTGTTTTCTTCTTATTTCCTCACAGTATATATGTTTTGGATATTTGTTAGAATCGCCTCGCTGAGGCGATTCTAACAAATATCCAAAACATATGTTTCTTTAAAGTATTAAATACAGTATTCTTGCATAATTTTTGACTAATTGTTACCTCTTAAGTGAAGGTTTCGTGACAGTCAAATTGTCACTATAAAGAATTTTGTCCTTGTATCGAGTGTCGGTATAAAATAGTGTTGTTTGTAAATTATGACTAAAAATTTCAGTCTTTTCAACCATAATGTTTTTCACGATATTTTTCTCTTATTTCTTCATGAAAACTCGTCGGCACACAGCAGAAGCACCTCACAAAGAGGTTTGAATTGAGTACCCCACAGCATATGAATTCGAGATGGAGAAGTTAGAAAAAATATTTGTGATACCATATCTATCCTAAACCTTGTAAAATGTACGAGTAAGTAAAACTGAATCTTAGGGAAACAAACAGTTAGGAGCCATAAACTGGTCGCATTATGTCCAAAATAGAATTTTTACAAATAGCGCATTAAAAGGCGGCTTCAGTATATTAATAATCAGAACAGCAGAAGATGATTAAAAAAAAAAAATTCTTTCTGAGAAAATAAGGCTTAATAAATAAGACATGTCGCGTCCATCGTCTGCTAGGCGGTCAATTCAAATGAAATGCAAAGTTTAATTTTCTTTGAAAAATAATAACCAGAAATGTGTCCAAAGTACACGGATGCATGCCCCGCCTGAAAAACTTAACGCAAACTGATAGTGCCTGAGAAACTTAAACGCAAATTGCTAACGCCATCTCGGACGTGGACGGACAGTTAATACTATATGCCCTTTCCATCATTCATAGAATGGCGGAGGCACATAAATTATATAGAACTTTGTCTACTCCAATTTTGCTTAGTTGTTTAAGGTTTTTTTTTTTTTTTTTATTTTATATTTGATTGCGATTTTACGGCCCTTTCAAGAATATTTCATTTATATCGAGCCGATCGTTCATCAAAGGTGGGCGAAAACCGGAGAACCCGGGGAAAAGACACTGGACCATGCGTAAGCAGAACTTTGCTTTACCACGTGACCCGAGCGAGGCTCGAACCACAGCGGTGAGAAACCTAATGGAATTACAGTTCTATCCACTAAGCTACGGGGACACTTAAAGTGTTATTAATTTCTCTGCCAGTATTTCAAATATATATATTTTTTTATTTGTTGATGTTCATAAAGGCTGTTGTCTGAATTTTAAAACTTCACCTTTAAACACACACACACACAAATGCTCAAAATTTTATGATTATTCTGTAAATTATTTTTGCAATTGAAAAACCATGAATTTTACCTTATTTCATCACCAAAATGATTTCTCTGGTATCCCGATTTATGAAGAAGAAGAAACAATAATTTTAGGACAAGAAATTTATTAGCACTTGAATGCAAGATTCCTACAAAAAACAATTCTTCATTAACAATGGAAATACTCAAACAAACACAGCTCGTAGATTTAAGCCTTGTCAGGCAACAACAGTGGATTAACCCATTTATGCCAAATGGACTCTTCTACCTCAAGTCTGCGGACAGGTCCATTTCCAATAGAAGTAGTGTATGATTACTCAGTATTTTATAGCATGTTTTATAGAAATTCCTGTATCTAATGCAAACAGTGTAGACCCTGATCAGACGCCGCATTAGCGGCCTCCGATCTGGGTCTACATTGTTTGCCAATGTCCCTTTTATGGGATGGCAGGCATAAATGGGTTAAGACTTGGTATGCTGGGTAATATTTTCAGCAGAAGACATTTTGAAATATATTTCTTGTTTATCCCAGAAAATAGGCTTTGACATTCCATGCAAATTGTCTCCTTCAGAGACAATTAGCATGGAATGTCGGAGTCTATTTTCCGAGAAATATTAGACATATTAAAAAAAATTATATATCACCAGTTTGTCATCTGCTGGATCTGCACAGAGCATGGTAAGTAATTTATAATTCACAGTTAAAAGAGAAAGCTAAGATCAGTCGTGCAGTCTGATCAAGAAGTTCATTGTTCTAGTACAATAATGGATTATAAGTATTTATCTTAAATATTGGGACACCTTAAGTTCTTACCATACTTGTCCTAAAATTTGAACAGGTCCATTCTACCACCTCATTACGAAAACACGCCTATATAATATTGACCCCCCTTCAACCTTACTTTTATATAGTAAAACTGGGGTTTACAGGGATATAAATTATTTCTTATTTCTGCTCAAAAACATAGATTGCGGGTACTCGTATAAACCGCCTCGGTGAGGCGGTTCTAACGAGTACCCACAATCTATGTTTTGAGCAGAAATATGCAAAATATCTGAGTTTTTTTATCTGAAAATTTTCAGTTTTAAAGGTAAAATTTTCTATATATTTGAATAAGCGTGTTTTCGTTTGTTTGTGTTGAGGTTTTACGGCCCAGTCAACCCAATTAGGTCATGTCGAGCGCGGTCAGTTTACCTAAGCGGTTAACCAGTATTGTGCACATTCTTTCGCCAGAAACTGACAACTGCCCTTCTTGAATCAGCGGAAGGGAGAGAATGACCGTAGAAAATATTTCATGATCAATCTCCACGAAAGAATGTTGCCGACCTCGGCGGGGGTTGAACCCGCGACCTCCTGGTCTCCAGTCGGACGGCGCATCCAACTGAGCCACCGAGACCGGCTAATGTGTTGTCTAAAAATAGCTGGATGAATGATAAACAGTGCAAACCCTGGCACTGTCCATCCAGATACTTAGGGCTATTATTCTATCTTAAAATCTATTATGGTAAATGTTCTAAAATTTTCACCAATAAAATTATAGTTTCAAACAAGAAAACCATGAATAATTAATTCTTCGAGGGGAGTAACTAGTTTTGCAAAGGGAGGAAATTTAATTACCTTTTTTTTTTTGCAAAATTTGTTACTTCCCTTTGCTTCACTGGCGAGGAAGGACAATAAGCTTAAGTCTCATCATTATTATTTCTTCTGTTTGAGTTTTTGTATGTTTGTTTGTCAAAGTTGGAGTTTTATGACCCAGTCCATACAGTTAAGGTCATGTTAAGCTGCTAAGTTAAATTACTCACTGTTTGTTTTTAAAATAATTACTGCAGTCAGTATCAATGAAAAGCAGCCCCTAACATCCATCACGAAAACACGCCTATATAATTATGACCCCCTTAAACCCCACTTTTATTCAGTAAAACTGGGGTTTACAGGAGTATACAATATTTTTCTTATTTCTGCACAAAACATAGATTGTGGGTACTCGTTAGAACTGCCTCGCTGAGGCAGTTCTAACGGGTACCCACAATCTATGTTTTGAGCAGAAATATGAAAAATATCAGTTTTTTATTGAAAATGTTCATTTTTTTGGGTGAAAGTTTCTATATATTTGAATAGGCATGTTTTCGTAATGCACACCATGGATACAGACTGATCTACACCTTCCCTTTCATGTACACAGCATGCAATGAGGGCTAATGAGAATGATTTGATGTTTTATGTACCTCAATATCATTTTAGACATATCGAGATGATGAAAGGCTGACACTCAAAGGCTCTGTGGCTCTGTGAAATAAAGCGGCATATAGCCACTAGTGGCATTCAAACTTAGAACTTTGTGATCTAAAACTGGGAGAGCTAACCACTGCGCCAATCCGATGCCTCATGCAATTCGGATAAACAGAGCTTATAGAGACAGAACAGCAAAGGCCAAGACTAATTTGCACATCCACCTAGTCTGATCAGGGACTTCTCTGTACATCTGTATTCATTCATTATCATTTTTATCTGAAATATTTGGACACAAATCCTTTCCATACTTATCCTAAATTTTGAATACGGTAATAACCCTAAGTACTGGGACAGATAGGCCTTTGCAAACAATGTAGACCCAGATCAGATGCCACAGAATGGGCCATCTGATCAGGGTCTGCACTGTTTGCCAGACATACAGCAATATTTAAGACACATCAAGCAGTAGAAGAATGGACAATTTCAGATTTAGGACAAGTCAGGTAACCAGATAACGTGTTCAAATACTTAGGGTTATTATGGTAAGTCAATTTTTCTACCATTTCATGTGTCTAAAAACTACTGGATAAGTGGAAAACACTTTCGATCCTTATCAATCACAATATTCTGCAGCATCTGATCTGTGTCTACACTCTTTGCTCAGGCCTAGCTGTAAAAATACTTAGGATGAATATGGTGAACATCCAATAATCGGTAAGAAGTTGGCAGGAGACCCAGTTAGCAATCTACTGAAATCTATATCAGACCGTTATCAACCAGGGCCCAGTTGTTCAAAGTGTTGTTAGCTTAACAAGCTCGTTAGTGGTCAAAATGTTAACTGTCCTAGTAGTACAATATCTAATTCACAGGTATTTTTGCTGAAAAAATGTGAGCAGCTTTTGCAAATGCAAAAGCTACTCACATTTTTTCAGCAAAAATATTAGCATATATGCCATATTTATTGATCACAGTTTTAACAATATGTTAACTAACGACATCGTTATTTTTTGAACAACTGGGCCCTGACAGGATTTGGTATAGATATAAGCAGAAAGCTATTTAGGAAGGCCCAGATCAGCTTGAGCAGATGTACCCAAATTATCATGATGAACATTGCAATACACTACATATAGTTGCGTACGAAAAATTATTAATGTTTTTAGATGTTGATTTTTACAGAAGTCTTTCACAATCATACAAAGCAGACAGAAATGCACTCAGAAATGCTGAAAACTGGTATTCTTTCACTCATATTAGCTTGCTGAGTTTACTGATCATGTGAGAAAAACCATAACACTGAGGAAATGTGGCTGGGGAATTATAGCGTTTATACTGGGCATGTGTGCATGTTAGTTTAGGTATCCACTATTTGTATGTGCCGTCTTACTTCTTTTTCATACTGGTAAGCAAAAGTATGTCTTCAAGCATATGTTCCAACCAACCTACATATTGCCGAGATGATTCAAATGAACTCCATAAACATATGACCGCATCATCAAAGATCCATTATAGCATATATGAACAGCAAAGGTTCAGGGTAGCCTGCACATCCACAGTCTTGCCAGAATCTATGCCATTCTCTCATGTCAATGGTAGATCAAGAAGAAAACTCCAACTAAAGAACTAAACATATGGTCTTACTAAGGGGCTAGGAATGGGCACTGAATGATTGATTTGATGAAAAGCTCTAAGAGCCTTTTCTTACTATGTGATTCATATTGTTTTGTGGATAAACTAAAAAAAAAAAAAAAAAGTATTTTATCAGGATACCCCTCTTATTTACAGTTATAATTTTTGTCGTTATGGTATTATGCTTTGTATTCTCTTGGCAACCTCTCCTTTTGAAATTCAAAGACCTATTTCCCAGAGGAAAAAGGAGAAAAGTATCACTTAATATTTTTGTTTACTACATTAAATGTCCTAAAATTTCAAACACTTCATTTCATACTTTTTTGGCCTAAATACTGTCCTTTGTGCAGTTGTTTCTTGAAATATTTAGTGGAATGGCAAACAGAGTAGACCCTGATCAGACTGCTCCTTCAGGAGGTCTGATCTGGGTCTACTGTTTGCATATGCCATTTTGTCAGACCATTTGGTGTTCGCATTTTTAGGACATTTACTGTAATATAAGCTTTCATCACAACTAATAACGAGAGGACCATGATGGTCCTATATCGCTCACCTGAGCAAACAGCTTTGCAAACTTACTGTTGTATAAATTTTACAGCCCTACTCCCGAGTGGCTATGTTTTTTTTCATGCATCATGACTGCTGGAACTGAATCTTGAAAGAAGGTCACCAAAGGAACAATTCTGCCAAGTTATATTGAAATTGGTCCAGTGGTTTCTGACAAAAAGATTTTTGAAGTGTTTTATATAGCTATATAGGGAAAATAAGCCCCACCCCCTAACGGCCATATTTTTTGACGAATCATGACAGCTTGAATAAACTTGGTAGAGTGCCACCAAAGAAACATTCCTGCAAGTTATACTGAAATCGGTTCAGTGGTTTCTGACAAGAAGATTTCTAAAGTTTTCTATTTAGATATATAGGGAAAATAAGCCCCACCCCTAGCAGCCATGTTTTTTGCCGAATCATGATTGCTTGAACAATCTTGGCACAGGGTCAGCAAAGCAACATTCCTGCCAAGTAATATTGAAATCGGTCAGGTGGTTTCTGAAAAGAAGAATTTTAAAATTTTCTATACAGATATATACGGAAAATAAGCCCCGCCCCCTGGCGGCCATGTTTTTTGATGTATCATGAGGGCTTGAACAATCTTGGTACAGGGTCACCAAAGCAACATTCCTGCCAAGTTACAATGAACTCGACCCAACGGTTTCTTACAAGAAGATTTTTAAAGTTTTCTATATAGATATATAGGGAAAATATGCCCCCCCCCCACCCACCCCCTAGCTGCCATGTTTTTTGACGAATCATGCCGGCTTGAACAATCTTGGTAGAGGGTCACCAAAGAAACATTCCTGCTAAGTTATATTGAAATTGGTCCATTGGTTTCTGACAAGAAAATTTTTAAACTTTTCTATATAGATATATAGGGAAAAATAAGCCCCACCCCTTGGCAGCTATGTTTTTTGAAGAATCATGATAACTTAAACAATTTTGGTAGAGGGTCAACAAGGAAACGTTTCTGTCAAGTTATAATGAAATCGGTCGAGTGGTTTCTGACAAGAAGATTTTTAAAGTTTTCTATTTAGATACATAGGGAAAATAAGCCCCGCCCGCTGGCGGCCATGTTTTTTGACGAATCCAAATGGCTTGAACAATCTTGGTAGAGGATCACCAAAGAAACATTTCTGCAAAATTATATTGAAATCGGTCCAGTGGTTTCTGACAAGAAGATTTTTAAAGTTTTCTATATAGATATATAGGAGAAATAAGCCCCGCCCCCTGGTGGCCATGTTTTTTGACGAATCCAAATGGCTTGAACAATCTTGGTAGAGGATCACCAAAGGAACATTTCTGCAAAATTATATTGAAATCGGTACATTGGATTTTGACAAGAAGATTTTTAAAGTTTTCTATATTGATATATAGGGAAAATAAGCCCCGTCCCCTGGCGGCCATGTTTTTTGACGAATCCAAATGGCTATAACAATCTTGGTAGATGATCACCAAAGGAACATTTCTGCAAAATTATACTGAAATCGGTCCAGTGGTTTCTGACAAGAAGATTTTTTAAGTTTTTAGTTAAAAAATCTATTTTTAGCTCCTGTGACCTAGATATGCAATGGACCGGAACCATTTGAACAACTTTGAAAGAGGACCAACCAAGGATCATTCCTGTGAAGTTTGGTCAAAATCCAATCACTGGTTCAGGAGATGTTGTTTAAAGATTGTGAACGGACGGACGGATGGACGGACAGACAGACCGACCGACGACGACGACGGACGGCGAGTGATCACAATACCTCACCTTGAGCCTTCGGCTCAGGTGAGCTAAAAACAACAGATCCTATTAGGTATACTTGTATACTGAACAATTTCAAAACTGACAATTTAAATATAGTTTATAATATTTTGTAGCACATAAATTACAAGATGAGTCAAGACAAAAGCTGCTTTTAGAATATATGTGAACTCTGCTCTGACTTGGCGCCACATATCATAATTACCCAAAATTTTGGACATATTTCCATACTTGTCTTAAAAATCTGTACATCCATTTTACAACTTTCTGATATGCCTTAATTCTGCTGGAAGAATGACCCTGATCAGACACTGCATTTCATGGCATCTGCTCTGGATCTAGACTACACTCCGGCCTGTTGGTCGCTGTTAGTAAATATGGTACACTTACAGTAAACGGTGTGCATGGTCACATCTGCTCACAAATTTTCATATACCCCAAAACAGGTTCTGTCTTGATATGGCTTAAAATTTTACAATATTTGGTAGCACAATTTATATAAATAATCATACAGCACGAATGCTTCAAGGACAAACCATGTTATGAAAAAAGGGGCCAGTGTCTCACTATAGCATATGCAGACAGCCATGGCCTAGATGACATTGTTTTAGTGTTTTACATCCCTTTTAACTCTAGTCCTGCTGAACTCAGATATACCCTGCCTTTACAAACAGTGCAGATCCAGATCAGTTGGCTTCTGAAGAAGCCAAATGATCTGGATCTACACTGTTTCACATTAAGTATGAAAACTTGTATTAACAAACTGGATCAAGCCATCTTATTGGCTAAAAATCACAAGTGGGCGTGGTATTAATTTATTCAGCATGACAAGGGTTAACGTCATATAGAGAGGATGGAAGGGTGATAATGAAAGGCTCTGTGTAATGAAATGACGTCCAGTCAGGAGCTGAAGTTCGCCTCCAGCAGGATTCGAATCCAGAACCTTGTGGTCCTGAGCTGAGAGCGCTAATCACCTAGCCACTTTGGCATGGCCTAGCTGAGCATGCACATCTAATCAGTACCTCCCATGTTGACTTTCTGAGAAACTGGATATTGTAGAATATGATTGACAATGAAGGCCTCGACTAAACTGCATGAATGAACTGGCTGATCCGCGAGTCTTAACCCACTGTAGTCTGGAGACTCCTAAAAGGGTAACTGGCAAACAGTGCAGACCCAGATCAGACGCCACATTGTGCGGCGTCTGATCAGGTCTCCACTGTTTGCAAATAGTTCAACCATTTTTCTCTAGAAATATCTAAATCACATAGCCTGTCATACCTAAAATCAAAATAAGAATCTTCTAATATATAGTGTGGGTTCAATCAGTCTACAATGGGTTAAGGGAAAGAGATAAACATTCAAGGAATTTAACTCTGACAGTCAAAATTGTTATGTTTCCCTTCTGAAAAAAGCTCTACTCTAAAAGGAAAGCATTTGCTCCCTTCTTTTTAGAGTAGACCCCATTTCAGAAGGGGCTCTTGTGTGTAGGAGAGAAAAAACAGGAAGACACAAAAAGGTAGAAAATCTGAAACAGTGCTATAATGAACTATGTTATATAGATGTTCCAGTGTGGTATAAACTGTGAAAAAAAAAAAAGAAAAAAAAAAAAAAGAAAATGAGCATACACGCTAATTAGTTAGGACACAAAGAGTTTTTGTCAGTGATGTTATGTCCATCATTTCTGATAAGTGTTCTCTTGCCCTAACCAGACTTCCAAGAATGTCAGTGACCAGTGATAACATTTATGTGAGCTTTAATGTGAGAAAACGTACCTTCTGACAAATGCCCCAATGAAGACTCAAATCAGCCTGAGCAATTGTGCAGTCTGATCAGTCTTAATTGTTTGCATCCTTGGGTATCCAAAATAAGGAGATTCTGATCTGACTGCACAAATGCACAGGCTGATCTGGGCCCAGTTGTTTAGAGCATCGTTAACTTAATGAGCTCATTAGTGGTTAAAATGTTAATTGTTCTAGTAAGTACAATATCTAATTCACAGGTATTTTTGCTGAAAAAATGTGAGTAGCTTTTGCAAATGCAAAAGCTACTCACATTTTTTAAGCAAAAATATTAGTGTATATGACATATTTAATGATCAAAGTTTAACAATACTTTAACTAAAAACATCGTTAGTTTCGAACAACTGGGCCCTGAATATTTGCTGGATGTGTATGTCTGAAGGTAGGTTTTCTGACAATGTACCTTGTATGGCTTTGCCAAGATATTCACTGTTACGATACAACACATATCTTGAGTCCAGAAAATAATAATAAAGGCTGCCTATATTACAGCAACGTACAATAGTTCAGCTGCAAGTGTGACACGGAGCTCCACATAAGAGGAGCCTCAAAATATTTTTTTTTTCTGGATTTTCCATGAAAACATATATTGAGGAAACTTATTATAAATATATAAATACCCACAATATGTGTTTTCATGGAGAAATCAAAGAAAATACTTATATTTATTTGCGTTATATGGATTACTTTTACTTCCTCAAATTATGGTAGCTACTCTCGTCTTTTTCCATCCACAATCCAGAAATAATCCTATGAAAAATTTCTCGAAGTGTTTTTGCCTGGGGTCGAACCCACACAATGCAAGCTCTGATCAAGTCAGAGCATGCATGGTGTGAGTTCGACCTCTGACAAAAGCACTTGAAAGTATTCATACTTTTTGGTAGAAAACAGCTATGATGGTATTCACTTCTAGTGGCAAACAATTTAGCAGCTATGAGCCATACAACTGAGTAAGCTGGACAGTGAGATTGGTTACATTTAACACACAGCATACTGGGTAGGGTAGAAAATTCAGCAGACATTTTAAAATACTTTTTCTTATTTTTCCCATAAAACAGGAGACAATTTGCTTGAAATGTCAAATCCTATTTTTTTTTTTTTAAAAATATCATCAGTTTGACATCTGAGGCCAGTTGTTCAAAGCATCGTTAGCTTAATGAGCTCGTTAGTGGTCATAATGTTAACTGTTCTAGTAAGTACAATATCTAATTCACAGGTATTTTTGCTGAAAAAAAAATGTGAGTAGCTTTTGCAAATGCAAAAGCTACTCACCTTTTTATAGCAAAAATATTAGCGTATATGCCATATTTAATGATCAAAGTTTTAACGATATATTAACTAACGACATTGTTACTTTTGAACAACTGGGCCCTGCTTAATTTATCCATAGCATGCGAAGTTAAATCATAGCTCCAGATGAGGCACCTTGTTCAACCAAAAAAGTGTTGATAGCCTTCTTATTTCTTCACAAAAGCATGTTGGTAAACAGATGCACCTCGCTGCTTCTAATGAGTACACACGTTTTTGTGGAGAAACAAGAAAAATTTATCTGATACCCCTTCTTATCTAAGAGATATGATTAAGAGACTTTTTGCATTTAATGCATCCCAACCCCATGAGACCTTGTGTAGTAAAAACATGACTCCAGCCATTCATTCAGAAAAAAAATCTTTGCTAAGCTAAGGTCAGCACAAAATGCAAAGAAATAATGAAAAACACACAAAACACTAAGATGAGGACTGTCTTTGGATTTTGGACCAGGGCTGTCTGTCCAAGAACTTATATGGGTAAACATAGAATATCTCTATGACTAAACAAAAGGGGACATGTAGCTCCAAGTATTAAAGGTGATACTGTAGATTTTTTTCAGTTATTTTTCTGCGTCAAAACAGTTTGTGGCAACTATAATTACCTCAACTATTTAGACAACTTGATGACTGCCTACCATGCTTATCGTTAACTTTACAAGTTGGCATTTAAACTTGGCAACTAAACTGTAAACATTGTGCACCCATCAAACATTTGCTTCAGGAATAGGTTGATCTGGGTGTTCACTGTTAATTACGGCCTGTCAGTCCAAATATTTAGGACAAATATGGACCTTATTAGACTTTGTTCCAGCCAGTACTTAGGACATGTATTCTAGCAGAAAAAATAAACTGTGCATGTGAAAAATGTTCAGGTATTGCTCCATTTTATAAATTAAAGCTTGAAACTTTACACAGGGAAGTTGTGTATCCATCCCGGTCATTTACCCTGGTCAGTGCATGAGTTGCATGGGTAGATTGTCCGTTTGGCCAACATCTTCGTTTCCACGTTTTTTTTGGGGCAGCAGTCAAATCGCAAATACGTTTGTCGACTAAACATATGTACAAGCATAGTGTTGATGCATGTAAAACAGAAAACCAGGATAATTTTGAAAAACGTCTTTGATACTCCATGCCAAGGCTGAATGAAACTGACAGATGGCACGCCATAGGCATGATTGAAGCTGGTGTACGTCATACTGATGTTGCAAGACAATTTTGTGTGCACCAAAATACTGTAGATGCCTCGTGGAGACGGTATCAACAGTTTGGGACCAGAGACCGGCCTCGGTCAGGACGTCTACGCGCAATGTCTAATCATCAGGATACGTACATACAGGTGGTTCATCTCCGTGATCGACTCAGAACTGCTACTTTGACAGCTAGAAGTATTCCTGGTCTTAGGAGGATCAGTCCCCGAACGGTATGTAATTGATTGCGTGAATGAGGCATACGGCCATGACGTCCAGCCATACGTCCTGTTCTCCAGCAACGTCATCCTGTAGCACGTTTCGCCTGGTGTAGACGACACATACACTTCACAAAACAGAACTGGGCACGTGTTCTTATCACGGATGAATCCAGGTTTCATCTCGACAGCAGCGACGGCCGTTCTAGAGTGTACTGTTGTATTGGTGAACGTTTCCATGACAGTTGTGTGATTCAGCAGCGTCCTTTCGGTGGAGGTAGTGTCATAGTGTGGGGTGGAATCTCATCCCCTGGCAGAACAGCTCTTGTGGTTGTGGACGGCACACTTACAGGTATCAAATACCGTGACGAAATCATACGGCCCCATGTTCTCCCATTTGTGCAACAACATAACCCCACGCTGTAACAGGATAACGTTTGCCCACATTGCACTGGTCGTCACCGACATTGATCCAGAACAATGTTAATGTGCTGCCCTGGCCTGTAATGTCACCAGATTTGTCTCCTATAGAGCATGTTTGGGATGAGATGCAGTGTCGCTTAAGTGGCCTCCAAAATCAGCCGTTGACGTTACCATACCTGTCACATGCGCTTGTGAGAATTTGGTATTCCCCAGGAATTTTTCAGAACACTTGTTGCATCAATGAGGTGTCGTTGCCAAGCATGCATCGATTCCAATGGTGGACATACACGGTATTGATGAGCTGAACTGTGTTTAGAAAACGTCTTTGAAAACTGATCTCTATCCAAGACGCTGCTGATGCAATAACCATGTCAATTGAGCTGGTGTTAAATAAAGGTCAGATAAAGTCATGATACATTTATAAGTTATAGCATATTATACCCATGCACAATTTATTTTTTCCGCTGGTATATTTTGACATAAACATTGCACAATCACCATCAAAATTTCTATCATTTGGTGCTGTGACAAATAATTGTACCATATTGACCCTAAATATTACCACTCCTTACCATATTTGTCGTATA